>VUQR01010092.1:27149-39455 GCA_015108515.1 Hemichromis elongatus | reverse complement strand
TTTAACCTAAAAAGCAGCAAAGAAAGAAGTAAAAAACAAAAACCTTATGAATCCTACTGTCAGAGCTAAATGATAAAATAACTATGTAACTATGTAACATTTATCATAAGTGAATATGGGATACTCCTCCGTGAATCGCTACCTTATCGTGGTGGAGGGGTTTGTGTGTCCCAGGGATCCCAGGGGCTGTGTTGTCTGGAGGCTTTTGCCCCCTGGTAGGGTCTCCCATGGCAAATTGGTCCTGGGTGAGGGACCAGACAAAGAGCGATTCAGAAAGACCCCTATGCAAAGAACACCGAGGGAATAGTTCACCCTGCCCGGGATAGGGTCACTGGGGCCCCGCCCTGGAGCCAGGCCCGGGGAGGGTGCCCGAGGGCGAGCATCTGGTGGCCGGGCCTTAGTCCATGGGGCTCAGCCAGTCACAGCCCGAAAAAGGGACATGGGCCCATCTTCCGGCAGGCCCACCACCCGCTGGAGGCACCGTAGGGGTCGGGTGCAATGTGAGTCGGGCGGCAGCCAGGAGCGGAGGTCCTGGCGGACCGATTCCCGGCTACCAAGACTGACAATAGCTAAAGTGCAATGAAAAAAAATATATAAGAAAACAAACAGCATACTGTGTTTTACAGAAGTTACTTTAATTCACATTTCTCGCTGTATTATGGAAAGACAAAACTCCCAAGCACAGGCTTAACAAACTAGTATATGCTGTGCTGTACAGCGAGGAAGGCTGAGAGCTCTACGTTGGAGAGAGCCACTTCATTAACGCATGGCGCAGCATAGGAGAGCACCTTTGACAGGACAAGACTCAGCTGTACATCTGCATCTAAAGGACAAAGGTCACACCTTCGAGGATGCCAATGTTCACATTATAAAAGAAGCCATCTATGTCCACTGTTAATGACCATCTTTGAACAGAGGGGGTGCTGGCACCAACTTCCTGCCATCTATGATCCAGATTTGAGATTCCTGAGTCACATGACAGGGTGGGGCAAGGTTTCAAGATGGGTTCACCCAAAACCTTGGTTGATTTTGACACACACCCGTTTTCACACCTTGGCTCCTGTGATCAGGCAGAGGAACAATAGTGCGTCCATGACCCTCTTTGGGACACTCCCTATAGGGATTAAAAATCCAGGACTCTCCACCAGTTGCTCTTAGACCTCTTTCTTCAAAAAACCTAAAGAAGTCCAGGCACTTTTACTTCCAAGTTACTTAGATTTTTACTTTATATAGAACTGCAAATGATTTCAATGCTTTATTTATGAAGTAGTTAATTTAATTTCAGTTAACATTTTGTAATTCATTAGTATTTATTGCTTTGTTCTTACTGGTGCAGTTTGAGTAATTTTCAAACATTGGTTTCACTCATAGTTTGTATCAGTTTGTTTTAATGAACCCTTATCTTTAACTGGATTTTGCAAACATAAAGATGAGCCAAGTCGTTGCTTCAGCACACTAGGGTGGTGTCATCTGTAATGATAACACTGCCGCTGTAATTCCATACATATGTACTTTTTTAAATCAATAATTGATGCTTTATTAACTGTAGCAAATGCCTTTTTTTTATCTAAAATTACCCCAGTGGAATATTTGTTATTTTCAATTGCAGTTGTTACTTTATGAACAAATGGTATTAGTGCTTTTATTTTAGTTCTTTTCGGTCTCAATTCGTATTGCTGTTCACTTAACATCTTATTTTTAATGAGGAATTCATACCATCTCATCTGGAATTAGAAGATTAACATGCTGTAATACAGTGTCCACTTTTATAAAAGGGTTTGATTTGGGAAATGAAACAGCATGTCAGACAGCTTTACAGAAGGAAAAAAAATAATGTAGTTATTCCCATCACCGTGTTAACATGATTGTTAAACCTGTTTACAGAAATAGACCTACTTTTTCAATCTTGTTGGCATTTTGTTGCAATAAGTCTGAGTACTTTCTAGATATGTATGCACACAGTAGCCTTATTATTGCTTATTTACATATTGTTTATTATTAAGTTTATTTCTTATTAATATTTGATTTTATATCAGAATAAGTTCGGCTATGCTGTTATGTTTTATACTGCATATTGTTTTCCTTCATTATAAATTCTTAACATGCCAGTGGTTGATTGAGCACTATTTCACAAAACCAGATAAGGTGACTGGAAGTGTGACATTCACCTAAAGGTATTTCATTTTCAGTTTTGAGTTTAGAGTATACAGATACATATATTACAGGTTAAGCGGGAATCAGTTTGGTTTAAAACTTTTCCCATGTGTAAAATGCTTCTACTTCAATTTCATCATTACCACTGTGATGATTCCTTAACAGCACTAATGACTCCCGCAGCATTACCACCAGAACATCTGGCTACAGTCCCATGATATCTATTTCAGGACTTAATTGACCTTTTTTTGAAGTTTCTGTACTAACCTCTACATTTAAAATAAATAAATAATAAAATAAAAAGCAGTTAATGGGGTATCCAGATAACTAACGTTTAACATTAATTTAGTTGAGGGTGAATTTCACTACATGAATAAGGAAACAACGATGTACAACCTTCCGTAGTAATACATACAGAACATGATATTTAGATTAACATAAAAAAAAAATAATGCATATTCATATGCTGCAGCTTATGTGTTCTAAAAGCCTTGTTGTTTAGAGTTAAAACAAATTTACTGTTGCAGAAGCTTGGCTATGCTAATAACAGCTTGTAGCTTTTTCAGCTGCCCTTTCAGAGCAAGTAGCTTTGTCAACAGTGCTTGGAGGAAATGGGAGTAATGGAGAAGTTGTTGATTGGGCAATTACAGGATTGAAAGCATTAAAGAACCACTTGGTCTAAAGAGTGTGGGTAGAAAGATCATAGGCCATATAACATGATGCTTATAGAATAGAATATGCTGACAGCTTGGCAAAATAAACGAGAAGACTGGAGCATGAAGATGTACTGAAAATCCACATAATAATAATTATAATAATAATTATTATTATTATAATACCCCTTAATGATTATACAGAAAAATAATTATTTTGTCAATACTGCATGTTGTCCTGTATGTTGTTGGTAACTGAACTATGAATTATGTTGAAATTAATTACCTTGTTTTTTATTTTGCTAGGAGATTTTTTTTTTTAATCTTAATCTTGCCCAAGGCAGCTGTATAGGTCCTTGAGGGATGCAGGCAGTTTTTTCATGTTGTATTTTTGAAGTCCAATTTAATTCAGACCCATTTCAGCATCAGCCAGCCTCTATCTTGCAGAACCATCCTCTAGAGAGGAATGTAATGGCTAAGGTCAGTCAGGCTTTAAGCATGTATACAGAGGGCACATATGAGAAACCTCAGCACATAAAGTCTATTTTTTGACTGGGGATCATTTCTTCTGGGATCAAATATGTAAATAGAAATTCTTCTGGGAAGAAAAACGAAACATATATACAGTATATTAGAAAAAAAAGATTAAATTTCTATAAGCATAGCAAAGCTCTCAGTGGATATCAATTGGGAGGAACACATTGGTCATACAGTACACTCTACAGACAGGTTAGTCAACTAGAATTTGTCTATTAGTCAGTCAGAGTAAGGCTGAAAAAAGGCTATTCAGTGATTGCTGTATGTATAAAATGGACATTCGAAACTCCCTTTTCTATTTTCTTTCTTATGTCACTACTGCAGTGCAGTCATAAAGTATATCTGTAGCTCCATCCTACTTATTTGAAATCCTTTATTCTGTGAGTTAACACATACTCAAAACTCAGCCCTCTCTGCAGAACGGTTCAGCTGTGTTTTATGAACTTATACACCACCAACTGTGCAGCAAATATACATTGATGGTAGACCTGAAAAAGAGAAAAACACTGCATTCTTTCCAGCACAACAACTCTTAAAAGGGTATATATAAACATCACAAGCACATCCCTGCTACATCATTGAGGTAAACAACACTTATTACCCTGTGTGTTGTTCTTTGGATGGAATCCTGCTCACGCTGTGTTTGCATCAAAAATCTGATCACAGTTGATTTTGCCATGGCACAGTCTTGGGAACCTCATTGACCTGTTACCTGATACCTGCTGATTTTGTATTTTTATTTACTTATTTTTTTATCATAAATTGCACTTCCTTACGTTATCTTAGATTCAGTTGACAAAATATAGCAGTAGTCGTAGTCAAATTTAATGATGTTTTCAAACAGTACAGCATGTGGCACAATGAAATGTGTCTACCATTCTTCATGAATACGATAATTTCAGAAGCTTGGTGTCCAATGAAAACCTGTGCAGCTATTTGGTACTGCTGGAATAAAAACCGTGTTTTATGTGTACTGGGTTGTCTCCTTGGAGTTTTAAATTTATCACGGTATGGGTAGCTATATAAGAGGAACACCAACTTACACTATATTACCAAAAGTATTCACGCAACCAACCAAATAATTGAATTCAGGTGTTCCAATCACTTCCATGCAGACTGCTTCTGCAAACATTTGTGAAAGAATGAGTCAAGCATGGTACTGTGATAGGATGCCACCGGCACAACAAATGCAGCCATTAAATTCCGTCATTACTTAGTTCTAATAGATAAACTGTACTGCATATTACAATTTAGCATTGTCTTGCTCAATTATGAAAAAAATTCCCTAAAAACCATATCATCCCTATCGGAGAATTTTTTGCTATTAAATCTTTATATACTTTTCAGCTTTAATTGTGCCTTTCTACATAAGCCAGATGTCTATATGTTCTATAGAGAGATTCTATACAGGGTTTTGAGCTGAATGTTGATAACAGGACAAATGGTTACTGTCTTCTTTTTTTCTTTCTAAAAACTGATTTCAAATTAAAATTTATATGACCACAAAACAGATTTTCACTTTGCATTAGTCCATTTCAAATTAGCTTTTTCCAGAAAAGACGGTGATTTCTGGATCATGTTCCCATTTATCTTCTTTGCAAAGTAAAGCTTTGACCTGTATTTGTGTGGATGGCATGGTTAACTGTGTTCATAGGTGATAATTATTTTGGAAATGTTTGTGAATTAATGCAGTCATTTGATGCTTGTTTTTAATGCAGCCCTGCCTGAGGGCCTGATGATCATGGGCAACCAGATTTTGCCAACTTCTTTTTATCGTTTCATGACATTATGCACTATAAATCATGAGATAATCAAAGTCTTCATGATTTTTTGCAGAGGAACATTATTCCGAAATTGTTCCACAATTTTGTAGACACAGCTTTTTGCAGATTGGTGAACTCTGAGATGCCTCTCTAAGATGCTACTGACCTGTTGCCAATTAACCTGATTATTAGCAAAATGATCTCACTGCCATTTCTTTTTAGTTCCATTTACTTTACAGCCTCTTGTGTAGCCAGTCATAAATTTTTTGAGATGTGTTGCTGGCATAAAATTTTAAAATTAGGTACTGCTTTACTGCTACTTACTACTTAAAATAGGCTACTTTTATTCTCCATTCTGTTGTGGATTAAATGTGGGCTTATGGAATTTCCAAATCACTGCATTCTGTTTTATGTACATTTTATATAGTTTTAAAACAATTTTGAAATTGGACTTGTATTAAAAATCAGCTGGTACTTTTAGCCTGCAGATAACCAGTTTATGCTGTTTGAGGGACTCCCCGGCTTTAAAATCACTCTGCCTGTGAGAAAAAACCTAAAGGTCGATTTATGACCGACTCCTAGATAGTTCATGCCAGAAAACCTGTTGGATTTAAAAAAAAATCATAGTTAATTAATTAAGTTGCTCTGGAGACACAAATAAAAAAAAATCAGCAAGCATCATTATGTCATTAATAGTACTTGTTTGATTCGTTCTTTTTCTTCACTACATAAATTAGAAGTTTATATACTAATGGTGTTAGCAGTTTAGTCTAAACTGACATACGTTTTGTCAGTCATGTAGATAGAGAGCAAACCTAGTCTCTATATTTATCATATGTATCTTTTCTTAATTGTATTACATGCAGTACATAGGTCATGTCAGACATATTCTCACCACTGAAAATGATGAGAACTTGAATTAAGCAAGGGCAACTGTCTCGCTAGCTCTGTGGAACTATTACTATGTTTTTTTGGACCATAAGGTGCATTGTTATCACATAGCACATTATTATATACCAGCTAGTCCAACTTCAATAACACTACAAACGCCACTGCTTTTTAGTTTTTTGTTTTACATTTTAATGTTTTCAGAAATCTCTCAGTCAGAACATGGTATATCATCTTTAGGTGGAAACTAGCCAGATAACTTCTTACTAACTTGTAACTCCATTAAATTTAATACATTCTGCCGTCATGGATGCCTGAATGTTCAACTTAATTGTTACACCTGATAAAGCAACAATGCTGATCCTTTTAATAAAGATGAAAGAATTTAGACAGTTTGTTGCTCTCGGTGATGCCGCTGTGTTCGTCTGACTTTGGGACCTGAAGCAGAGTTTGGGCCCGGAAACGGCTAGTGATGTCAGACCTAAAGACCGGATTGCAATCAACTAGACATAGTAAGACCTCACAGGATAAAGACTGTTATTAAACATCATCAGACATTTGTGCCTCACATGAGCCTCCAGCAAGTATTTTTTAAATGTATTTATTTTTAATAAATTTTTAAGTTTAAGGCTGCACTATATATGTGAAAATGCCTTTAGAAGACGAGATTGAAGGAATCTGACAGTGCAGCATGCATCAAGAGGGAAGTCAAGCTGGGTCAGCTGCTGCACTTGGGTATACAGACTTCTGAATAGAACTGACAGGAAGCTCCTGGTGTTCACATGGAGGAGGCTGATCCATCTCTTACAATGGCTGATGCTTGTTTCCCACCTGAACTTCAAAACCTCTGACACCAGAATGTGGATGGAAGGGCTTTGATTAGTGTTCTGCTCAAACGTAGTGTTGTTGTTGAAGTAGTCTGAAAAATAGAAACATACACTGTAACTACATGACCTGCTAATGGAAAAAAAATAGAAAAGCCTGGCATCCTCTTATGTTAAGACAAAACAAAATGTAATAGTTTGTCTCAGATCTAAAAGCCCATTCAGACAGGATAAAGTTAAACTTTAGAACTGGATCCTGCTTCCATTTATTTGAAACGCAAACTATTCCCTGCACTGGTCAGTGCTCACTGCTCACTGCCTGAATATGCAATTATAAGTAAAATAGAAATGTTGCACGGGTGTTTATGCAAGCTACAGTTTCTGTGGAAATGCAAGAATTGTTGTATCCCTATTCTCATACCGTTTTGGGGGAAATTCTCATTCTGTTAATGTGAAAAAGCAAACTGCTTTTAAGGAACCTAAAAAAGATAATTTCATTCCACATAGCCTAGTTTTAGTGGAAAGAAACGTTAATCAGACCAAATTGCTTTCAGAAAATGTTTTTTTTATTTAAACTATATAAAAATGGCAAAATAAAATTGGGTAGCTACTTTGTCATTTTATTTTAATATTTATCGTATTTCTTTTAAGCAAAAAACTTGGATTATTGGCTTTGAGAGACAGTGCACAAATCACAGGAACAGAAGTAGCAGCAGCAGCATTAGTGGTACTATTAGAGGTAGTTATGTTCTCTTTCTTTCACTGTGTCTCTGTTCTCGCCTGTGGCAGCTGGATATGGCCTCTGTTGATAATTAATCAAGACAAGTTCTGGCATGGGCACAGGAGTCTGTTCTGTTAGGGGTGCAGTGTGTAGTGACCCATTGACTAATAAGGTCCCCTGAGGTGAAACTGCATCAGAGCGTTAGATGCCTGAAATTTGAAATCTTGCACTCGTCTCCACCTTCCCCTGGGAGGAAGTACAAAGACTAAAAGACTTGCATGCCTATGATTTCATGCACATAATTTATTCATTTTATCTAATCTCTGTGTCAGCCCATCTTCCTGACTCGCTGTCTATGGTATCTAACCAAGTGTCACAAATGAATCAGCGATTACTATAAGAACAGGTTAAAAATTTTCAAGTAGACTGAGTGTATAAACATCAGTATAAAGGATATCTGCAATCAACATTTAAACTGAAATTGACCTTCAACCTTAAATTTGAAATATGCAGTTACAAAAATTTACACGTTGGCGTTGAAACTGGGTAATAAATTTACAAACCTATCACAAAAATTAGTGGGAGAAAAGTGATCTTTGCGTTTCCTAAATGGACAAAATAAAGTAACTGCCCTCATTGCTGCTCTTAGTTTTTCTCTAAAACATGAAGTGGTTTAAGGGACGCAAAAAAAAACCTGATAATGTTTTCAACATTTTAAAATAAAATAAATCACTAAATTGTCTATGTATGACGATCTGACTAAACTACTTAAAAATAATAAAAGACCCATGATTCGACACCTTCCCTAAGAGCGTACTGAGTGTGCACTGAAACACTGTCATGTATTTGGTTGGCAGTATATAATTCATTTTCACTGTGTTAATTTTGCATGCAAATATTTGTAATCTAGCTCATGGAAATGCCATTGCTGTTAATGTCTAAATGCCACTGTCTAAACCACTGCACTAGGCTTCTATGGCAACAAAACAAGGCTTTCCCCACAATTTTAGAAACTAACTGATAGCATAGGAAGAAACGAAATCTGCTATATTATTTAAATGACGATGATGATGATCAATTAAGTGACCATCTAATAACTGATCAGGTTATGTCCTTGGCCCTTGAAGTTATCAGCTTCATGAATCACAATTGTCTTTGTCTGGGCTTTAAGTATCGCACTAGTACATCCAGGAATCCATTTTAATTTCAGCTTCAGCTGCAGACAATAAGTCAATGCACACTCGTATTTATCATATAAAAGAGCATTAGTTGGTGGGTCATCAATCTGTTAGAACTGCATTCTTTTTCTATGCCGTGTCAGGTTAAGTCAGGATAAAGAAATAGATCTTTGCTCCTCTTTCAAACATTCTTTACCCTTGTGTGATTGGCTCTTTGATGTGTGAGAAGCAGCTGTTTACCAAGCCAATTGTACAAGACCACAAACCCCAGTACGGCATTCTCTGACACAGCAGACTTTGATTTTATTTTTGCTCTCTTTCCTCTCTGTCACATGGTTAAGTCTGTCACAGCTAATTTGTGTCTTAAAATAGGTCTTTGAAGATCTAAACAGGAATGCACCAACATGAAAATATGAACAGTTAGGAAGACAGATGATTTATACATGGCATTGATTATGAAGATTACATTTTCTGCGGGTGGAAAAAAAGTTGATTTCATGTACATGTACATATATTTTGCAACAGTATAACAGAAACAATTCAAAATAGAGAGCCAAATAAAAGTACTAAAGTTGCATTTTTTTTCCATTATATCCCTTTTTGTTTTAGTTTGAATTGTGAGGAGTTAATGTTAAATCTAACCATTAAAGTAGAGCATTTTTCATCAACGTCTCATATGAAGTCAACTTAGTAAAAACCCATTTTCTCACTCCCAATGATAATGACATTGGCATGAGGACAGTTTTCAGGGTGTCACAAAAACAGTAAGGTTTTAAAGAAGAACAAAGGAGGGGAGAGCTGTCCTCAGTACAGATTATGCCAAACTGAGTTTTTATGGAGGATGAACCACAGACAGAAATCTTAGCATATGCTGGCTTGTGGGCACAAGGGAACAACAAACTCCAGTCTTTATCCTGAGAGAGGCAGGAAGGAGAAGTCACCTTGATTAAATTAGTTGTATATGAAAATGGGGTTATGCCTATTGGGAGTACGCGACAAGGGCTTATAAACCTCGCCTTTCACAACCCTGTGAGAATGACTTTTTAATTTCCTTCTTTTTGTTGCATGTTATATTTGTCTCTCTTTCTTTTGTCCCGCAAGGCCTTTGTGTGTCAGGATCAATGTGGAATTCTCATTTGGGTACTGTCCCCTCTACAAATTCACATTTTAAGATTCTATTAGCATCTTCCAAAACAGATTCTCCCTGGATTTTCTTTCCCCCTATTCTTCTCTCTCTCTCCCTCTCTCTTTTCAAACAAACCTTAGCCTACCTCTTACACAGTTTTGCCTTTTGTCCTCTGTTATTGTATGCCATGACATTTAGCTATTGAAACCACTAAAAAGCTGCATTTTCATAATTTAAATCTATCCTAAGTCTGTCCTAATCAGGTGTCATGGTAAAGTACCCAAACTTAAGTGATTAAATCCCTTTTCAAACAAATGGGAATGATTACAGATGGCAAATTATTAAGTGTTACTAAATTATACTCTGGCACTATAATGGATTCATTACCGCTATTGGTAATAGAGAAAAGGCTTTTTCTGTCATCTCTGCTCAAGCATCTGATTAGTGCTCTCCCATCCCAGTTGTAGAAGACGTTTTTCTAATTATTTTGGTATTCTGTTTGCAAAGACAAATTCTGTTAAAAGTTGTTCACATGTACTTAGGCATTCACTTTGAGTTAACTGACACTCCTAAAACTAGTGCAGCATTGCCCACTCAGTGTTTATCTTGCATTTATGCTGCTGTATGCATCAAACGCTTCGCAAGGTCACCTGCCAAAGACTCCAATCCTGTTCCTAATTCCAACTTTGCCTATGCAAGCATTCTACAAGTGAGTTCGTACGAAGTCAAATAGAATGGTAACAATGTCCATTACAAGGATAAAAGTAACAGTTCTTCTGCTTAACATCTAGAGACCTCAGATAGCCGGGTAAATGTTAAAGTTCATTTTAAAAAAAGAGCATCTGCCCTAATACACACGTGCATATTTGTTAAAATAATATATAAATAAATAAATAAATAAAAATAATAAACAAATAAAGAAAGAAATACAGCAATATTTCAAGCATGGGAGTAGAAGAGTAATGTTTAGGGTTTAGTTTGTAGCCAAAGGACCTGAGTAGTTGCTGAAACTAGAGTTAAATGTGAGTTATTCTACCTGTCAGCTAAAGCTTTACAGAAATCGGACAATACAACAAGCAATGATCCAAACCATACCAGCAAATGCAACACAATGGCAGTTGCCTGAAATGTTGTGCCAGGACCTTAAGAGAGCTGTGAATAAATAAATTTCCACAACCACTAATGAACAAAGGAGAATGGGCCAAAGAATGATCAGTATTCTTCCACATCAACCTAAGAGACTGATAAAGTCATAATGAAAACAGTTGCTTCTAGTTACTGCTGTTAGATGCCATTATACAAGCTATTGAATTACCCTCATTAATAGCGGGAGTTATGTTCTAAAATAACCTGCGATGGGTGAAATCCGTGAAGTAGCCAACTGTATTTTTTACAATTATTATAAATGATTTAAGGCTGCAAAACCCCTCACTACACACTTTATACACTTTTCTCAGACAAGCATGAACATTTTCACACTTTTCTCCACACGCTCAAAGTTCAAACCTCCATATAAAAACAAGTCCAGTATTGTAGAATGAAACGGTTGCCTTTGACGGTGCAAAACGTGTCGTCTACATTGTTGTGATTTTTGGGGAGAATATTTACAAACATACAGTACAGCACTTCAGAGTCACAAGATTATGTTAATTTGACAAGCCAAACACATTCTGTACTGTACAGGAGACACGGAACGAGATTGACTGACAGTAGTCTACAGTCAATCAGGACGCAGAACACAATACTCAGTAAAAAAAAAACAAAAACAAAAAACGTAAAATTTCACAGAGAAATCCGCGAAACAGCGAGGCTGCGAAAGGTGAACCGCGTTATAGCGAGGGACCACTGTAAAAGGAATTTTAATGTGGAAAATCTGTAAAGGATAGACCGAGTTTATATTTTCTTGATTGAATATTAAAGAAAGAAATGTAGTAGAAAAAATCTAAAGTCTGTAAAATCTAGTAATTTATTAGTAAATTTATTCAACGCTATCATCAAATCTCTTTCAGTTAAGGCTGCATCAAGTCTAACTGAAATGAAATTTCCCTGTGTCGTAGTTAAGTTTTGCAGAAATACATCCCCTTCACAACAAAATATTTTCAAATATCCCTTTTTACACTGCAGCACCTAAAACAAAGGTTACACCTGAGACTGAAGCCTGAGAGAATTTGATTTTTCCTCTGAGTTTCTTTTGAACAGGGAAATAGTTTCAGTTCATAATTTTCAAACTTTGGAATCTTTTTGTTTTCTGTCTTTTGTTCATTTTTCATCCATCTACCCTTTTTTCCCTTTTGTTCATTTTTGCCCCTTTTTGTTCCATTTCCTTCCTTTATTCTTTTTTTGTTTTCACCATTAATTTATCCATTCCTGTTTATTTCTTTGTTTGTTTTTTGGTGTGTGTGTGTGTGTGTGTGTGTGTGTGTGTGTGTGTGTGTGTGTGTGTGTGTGTGTGTGTGTGTGTG
>VUQR01010092.1:14760-27129 GCA_015108515.1 Hemichromis elongatus | reverse complement strand
ACCATTAATTTATCCATTCCTGTTTATTTCTTTGTTTGTTTTTTGGTGTGTGTGTGTGTGTGTGTGTGTGTGTGTAGGTGTGTGTGTGTAGGGGGGTCTACTTACAAAGACCGCAGATACTAACTTTGCCAAATGTTCAGGAATGTTTGCCTGTGAAGTCAGAACATATTTGAGGTCTCCCTGTTTGACTTGACAGCATGTTGATTTGGCATACCAGAATGTTTTGGCTTTCTAATGCCACTTTAATTTGCATGTAAAGAAAATAAACCCATTTCTACAATGCACCTACACAGACTTACAGTACCATCACCTACATCCTATTTCTTGCAGTATGTGTGGGTTTTTTTAATTTTACAAAGTAACTTTTAGACTAATTGTCAGTGTTTGTTAAAGTGTTATTCATAGGACTTAAATTGTCATACAGTATGCCCCCATGTGTACTTGTAAAAGCCCTCATTATCACAGTACCCAGCTGTAGTTTACTTGCGTGAATGGTGGTGGAAATACAGAGAGGTTTTCTCTGCGATAAAGTTTTATTTTCTTCTCTCCTACTCCTCTGGGGATGTGGAGGTGTTCTTTTTGTTGCTGTGCATTGTTTTTGCTATGTATTGTACAGTGACTGTTATTTTTATTTATTTATTTAATTTTTGTCTTGCACATTTGTCAGGGAAGCAGAACTGCTTGCTTTCAGTAGGCGTAACAGCTAAGGAATTTACACCCAGAAATCGCTCTCACTCACTCACACACACACACACACACACTGGCTTGTTTTGAGATTGAATCTGCTAAATACTTTACAATGTGAGAAAATAAATAGGTAAATACATAAAATGAGGACTGTCAAAATCCATTGTGTACAGAATTGTACTGGCAGATGATTATGGATACTGATATATTTATAGTAATAAAGACTTGTGTTTATCGTTTGAATTTTATTTTGTGTAGATTAATGGTAATGGCTTCACATGAGCACAATCATGCTTGTTAGGTGTGAGTGATTCTAAACTGACAGTAGGTATGGATGTGAGAGTATGTGTCTCTCTATTAGTCTTGTGATAGACTGTGACCTCTCTAGGGCGCACTCCAGCTTCCGCCCTATGTCAGCTAAGATAGATCTAACCCCTCCATGACCCTAAGTTTGATAAACAGTTAGGAAAATGGATGGATAGAAGAATAACATTTAGGGAAATACACTCGACTACAGTGCATGAAATAGATACATAATTTAATAATTCATCCATAAAAAAAATGTAACTTGTCTAGAGATTTAAGATCATGACTCATGTTGGCATTTATTATCCCTAGAAGAGGAATTAAGTTTTTTAGCAACATTGCCTATGAAAAATATGATGTGGAACCACGATGAAAGGGTTTTACATTTGTCATTTTAAAAAATCATAGCCACGCCAAAGACCAGGTGTTTCTATTACAAATATATCATATTTGTGTCACACCAAGAAAAATGCAGGTTGTAAAAAAATATAGTAATCATAATTACTACATTATCATTAGTATGACCGTTTATTCAGAACTGAAGCAATTAAAAAATGTAAGATGCAAAACACTGTGTTGTGTCTGCAACAAAAGACACAACACAGTCGGATGAGTGGATAAAGATTTTTTTTTTAAGTTTTATTTATACAAAAGACCTGAGTTCATTTTCCATTTTCTTGCTCTTGCTCACTGCAGTGTATCTATAAACCTATCCTTGTAAATGTGATTCTTTAGGGATTTTGAAATCTCCTGATAGGTGCAAGCATTAACACAAACCAAGAACACGAAGGCCACAGCCTTCTGTATTATCTCCCTCTCACAGAGTGAGGACGCAAGACATTAATCACTGCAAAGTCACACTTGAGCTTGCATGCGCGCGTGCACACACACACTCTCACACACTCACACACACTTGTCCTTCAGAGCGAGAGCTGATTTAGGTAAACATATCTAACCGTGGTCTCAGTCACTATTAGTATTTGTTCAACTGATTTGACCTTTTTGACAGAGCATCATAACCTGAGTCTCTAACGACTACTGATTAAAAATACAAAATTAATATTTCAGTGGGAGAGTAATTACTAATGAAACAAGGACAAAGGGAGATTGCAAAGTCATCGGCTCCAGAGGGGAAAGCTCTCATGCATTTTTCTTTTATTTACTATTCATCAATATCAAATGTAGCTAAAACACGTATATATCTGCTCTGTTAAACCTAAAAGCAAAGATTTAGTCCAGACAGGTTTATAAATGCATGTGTCTTGGTGGTTATGCAGTATTTAAAGTATGTTTTACACAGTTAAATGTATGCCACTTTCATAATTTATTACAACTTTACATAATGGGACCATTTCATGTTTAATGCAATGGAGAGACTTTTTTTTTCCTCCTACCAATTCTTTGCCGCTGCAATTCCTCTGTCACAGATCAACTTAGTGATTTTTTTTCTTTAAAGCCCTTACTGTGCAAAATAACTTAACAATAGAGAATGGGTGCAGGTTTGCCTTAGATGTATTCACTAAAATCTGGTGTAATTATACAGGCATTCTGCTGACTTTATGTAAAATGTTGAGAAATGAGTTACCGATGAAGACCTTGCCTGAAGCAGTTCAGTGAATTTATGTCCTCTTAGTCCTCCACCCCCCATTCTGGCGTTATAGTTTAGGTGGAGTGAGAGAATAGTGGGAAAAAAAAGAGAAAGAGGAGAGATGAGGGGTGGAAGAATAAGGACAAACGCACTAGATTTTAATAAGGATGTGTCAGAGCAAATAGCCTGGCTCTATATCAACCATGCAGAAGCTCTGGGAGATCTGCCACTGCTCCACTGGGGTCCTTTAGAACTTGCTGTTTCGAAATAAAACTTCACTTCAGCTAGAGAGTAGAGCCAGGGCATAAACACATTATCTTTGTGTTGACTCTGTCTACCATGTGGATCACAGTGTTACATGATCGCTAATGTCAACCCTGAAAATAAAACCTTAACCCGAAGCTGCATCTTTTATTGACAACTTAGTAAACTTCTAATATCTCAGCATAGAGAAAGCCAGAGAGCTCTGTCTGTTTAGGTTTCTTTGCTTGACCTTTTTTATTTTGGGTTAGAATTACTGCTGGATTTGTGTTTCCAAGCACTTAATATCAAGTGTAAAATTAGTATATCTAATAATTACATCTTTATGAAAAACACACCAACATGTTAACCAAGTCTGAAAGCCAAAAGTCTGTGTTAAGATTAAAATAAAGAAATACATGCTTTTGCATTGTTTAAGAACAACGTGTAAGTCCTCCACTAACACTCCATCTGCTGCAAATAAACAATACTTAAAAACTTTACCCAGTGCTCAGATGTCCACAGCTGTACACAATTACATAGTAAATAAAGAACGTCAGCATACTGAAAATTATGTTGAAAAAGTAAATGAAGAAGATTTCTTTTCACTGCCTTGCACTGCCTCTCTCCACATAAGGCTCAAGTGGTAAAGTCTTTCTCAGCTGCACGCCTTTTTTGCTTTGATATATTTTGGAATGCCGGGGGAAATCATTGGTACTACTTATGAAGAATACAGAGACTCCTCTATATTTAACCATGTGAATTTATCAACATGGTATTTTATCAAAATTGGAATCAAATGTGGCCTAAAATCAGTACTAATTATTTAAGAATCGCTGTGTTTTACTGGGTGCCGTTGAGAAGCTGATGCAAAGTAAACATTCACGGTGAAATATAATTATATACATATATATGCATACATATATGCTTATACTAGAAGCATTTGTGAAAGAGTGGGTCATTCTAAAAACCTCACTGAATTCAACTTGATATTGTAATAGGATGCCAGTGTTTGTAAAATTTCATCTCTACTAGATATTCTATGATAAGTGGTAATATTCCAAACTATCACAATTTGGGAACCATAGAAACTCGGGAACCATAAAGTGGCAAACCATGTTACACAGAGTGTTACAGACTGCTGAGATCCCTAGTGTGTAAAAGTTTCCAGCCTTCTGCAAACAAAATTACTCTAGAGTTCCAAAACTCTTCTGCCATTAATATCGACACAGCAACAAGGAGCTTTAAGGCATGGGTTTCCATGGCTGTGCAGCTTCTAAGGCGTGTATGTGGCTCAGTGCTTTTCTCCATGTAGTGTAGATTTCAGCTGTATTCAGTGCTGCTCTGCATATATCAAAGCTTTATCACCGTGTTAACTTTATGCTTAACCAAAATTACCATTCATACACAGCTAATGTTATTTATTAATAATGTTTTAAAAGTAAAATTATTCTTAGCTAGGTAAGATTCAAGGGAAGCTTTTTTTTTTTGTTTTTTCAACAGTAATTTTCACTCAGAGTAAACACTTCTACAATTGTGTTTTATTCAAAGGTGGATGCCAAGACTGGCTACATCTGTTTGGCCATAATCCCTATGAATCAATCAAAATCTCAAATCAAAATGTCCAAGCAAAACCAACAAGGTCTCCAAATAATACCTAATGCTTTTCATGCTATGAATATCAGTGTAATGTATCTACATAATGTACATAAATGTATCTATAAGAATGCACGATTAGGATAAACAAGCCTTTTATTGTTTCAATTATAGTGGGATGATTTGTAACATATGCAGTCTACTGCAGAAGGCCATGTCACTTAGGCAACAATCAGTGTCCCTTTGCATTGTAGATCTCGGTTAAGTTCACTGTGAATTATTATATTAAAGCTTTCGTTTTCAGCATAGGCCAAGGCCCCAAGCTGGATTCTGCTATTCATGAAGCCTGGAAGGCAATGGCAAATGGAGCATATTGTTAAAATTCAGCAGCATTATTTATGATTTGGAGTTCTTCAGTGATACAGTATGTTTTAATAAACCACAGGGTGTGATCATTTCAGCCCCAGTTATTTTTCTCTTCGGAAACCACTGCACAGTGCAAGTAGCATTCTGTTTATGCTATCTATCAAAGCAAACAAATTAAAATATAACCTTTCCAATTACACTGCTTGTGTTAGTGTTAGCCTTCGCCAGCCCAGATGTAAACCTAGAATGTGTCGCAAATGCATCATCATAAAGAATAGGTGCTTCGCAAGCGCTGTTTTCAACAACTGGCTGAAAGTGCTCTCCAGAACTAGAGCTAGTTGGATCCCAAGTGAACCAACTCGCTCTATGGTCTTATCGACATACCCATTACTGTTTCCAATGTTTCTCTTTCTGCTGTTGAGTCTGACTCCTTTTTTCTAGCACAGGGAAAGTATAACAGTATCATGATACATTATGGGTTGAGGGAATTGGGAGTTGTGTATGATGTATTTTGACATTCTTGGCACAACAAGAAGCACAAATCATCATCAGTTATTAGAACTGGTAAATAGCCACTTTCTACTGTATCCACTTACCATTTAAGACATTTAATGAACGCATTGAACTTAAAGTCATATGAAATTCCAGTCGTACTAATAACAGTCTGGTGTAAGGTTCCATTAATAAATAAAATTTAGTTTTTAGTATCTATTACTACGTGCTAAAGTCATTTAAATTCAGTAAATAAAAATGTGTTATATTATTATATATATTTCTTCAGATTGTACTGTTTGCTTTTATGGAAATCAAAGCTTCTGCCTTTATTTGTCTAAACGCTTTTAACCGCTCAAGTAGCACTACATCTCTTGGGTCATCAGGCTCAAAGCAGCAAGTTGTTCTGTGGTTAAAGCTAAAGAAAGATGGTTTATCGTGTCTTGATGCATGCTCAATCACCCAGGTAAGGAGGTCCTGGAAAGCTAGTTTTGCTCATCTGGAATTTTAATACGGAGAGTTCATTAGACGGACAAGAACATAATTTATTAATATACATAATTCAATTATGGTATTTGGTATATGGTATTTCCTCTTTCTCTCCTCTTTGGCACCAGTATCTACACTCTGGGGAGTGTAGATACTGGTGGTGAAGATAGGATGGAAGCTTAGATGGATTGACTTGCTTGAGGTGAGGAGAGGAGGAGGTGAGTTGCGCAAAGGAGTCTGCAATGGAGAATGAAAGCTAAGCAGTGCAATTTAAAGTATGCAGAGTAGAGGCTGATTGGGTTGAAGAAGGTGGGCAAAAATATGATTGGACTACAGCAACAGCATTAATGTCTGCATTGAGTTTTACCGCGTGAGAAAGCTAAGGTGATGTAAAGAGTAGACTGTTAGAGCAGCAGATCTTTCTTACTGAACTTATGCGTAAGCTTAATTTGCAATTTCAGTGTGAGAAACATTTCATCACTCATCCAAGTGACTTCTTCAGTCTCAGCTAACTGTATGTTTCCCCAAGCTTATAAACAGGTGGTGGTCATGGTAATCATACTTTGTGCCGTTCATGTAGATTGATAAATATCCTGATTTATGATCACCCGACTGCTAACATAAAGCACACTCCTATATTTAAAGTGGTTGGCCTGAATGTGTATTTTATTGCCTTTGTGTCAGTGTTTCTATTGAAATACTATTTGACCCATGTATGAATTCAAGCAATTTCAGAGACAAACTGTCCACCAGATTGGTGTAAAGCCTTCACAGACTTGATCACATGGTTAAATCAACACCTTTCTGACACAGTGTCAACAACACCTGATAAGCCTCATGAAGGTAGAATTTATTGAAGGCAGGTTATCTTGGCTGTAGCTCAGTGCATCTAATAAACTGCCAGGTCAGTTCACAGTGTATACTACAATAAACCATGTAGAGCAAAAGTTCAGGGACTGTTTAAGCTTACAAATCAAAAAGGAGATTCTTCTCCTTCATACGTACTCTTATATGGTCCTGAAGGTCAACCCAGTGCAGTTTCCTGCAATATGTACCTCTCAGAAGTTATTTTCTCACATAAACTACATAAACTACTAAATAAACTGTTGGAATAAGGTCAAGAAATTATTGTGCAGGAGATCTATTGACTTTGAGGTAAGAAGCTGGCAGGTTATGTCAGCTTAAACGACATAGCTTGACTTTTAGCAAAAAATCAAATCAACAAACATCTATTTATTTATTAATATTTTCAAAAGTAAAGTAGAACATGTTTTTTTTAATGATATTTTTATGTATTTATTTTTAAACTCCAATCCTGGTTCCTGACTTATAATTGTAAACCAAATTCTCTTTTTTTGTCATGTTTAGGTTTTAATGTATGTTTTAATGTAATGTAGGTTTTCATGTAAGACTGCACCAAAATATTGTAATCAAAATTGCACTACTGTAGAAGAAGAGGGAACAAATTGTAATTAAAATTAAACAGACATTCTATTTTTAAAAGATATCATTAAGTACTTCAAATGATACAGTATATGTTTAGTTGGTTTATCATCACATATAAATGGTATTTAACAGAGAAGATGAATAAATACTGACTTGATTAGCAAAGACATTTTAATGCATTAAAGGAAAGGAAACCTGCTTTGATTACCATCTAATAAAACAAAAGATTTTGCATGATCATTACCTAACATTATATATATCATAGAAGATGTCTGAGTGTTTGTGTGCATGTGCGGGCAGAAAGAAGGTACTGAGGGAGCAATAGAGCAGATGAGGATTGATTAGTTGTGCGTTGTGAAAATCAAAGAAAACATTTATTACAAATTTGTCCTTTCGATGCATGATAAATTCTCTTTTTGGTTTAAATTAAGCAAACAGCTGCTGCTGTCTTTGCATCACTCACAACCTTAACCAATCACAATCCTCCGAACCATGCTGTGATTCATTTTGTCAGTAAGATGGCTGCGTGAGAAAAGGGATTTTCTTCCTTCTGTTAAATATTGTGTTTAGTTTTTCATGTTTTTTCATGATAAAATTTGAAAACCAGTTTTGAGCAATTATCGAGGAGTTTTTGTTTGCTAGTTTACTTTTTTTTTTGGCCTTTGTTTTCATCATCCTTCAGGTTATACCTCTATCATACATCCACAACAACTTTATTCTGTACACTGCAAAAATTCAAAAACTTATCAAGTATATTTATCTTATTTCTAGTCAAAAATCTCATTAACCTTAAAATAAGACACATGTTGCTACAAAGTAGCATTTCAGTGAGATATATAAACTTGTTTTTAGACTGCAGAATTTTCACTTGTTCCATTGGCAGATTTTTACACTTATTTTAAGCAAAAACTATCTTGTATTAAGTGAAAAAAATCTGCCAATGGAACAAGTGAAAATTCTCCAGTTTTAAGATGCACTGTCTAAAAAAAAATCATATATCTCACTGGAATGCTACTTTGTAACTAAATGTGTTGAAATGTAACTGTAATGAGATATTTCAACTAGAAATAAGACAAATATACTTGGTAAGATTTTGAGTTTTTGCATTTGCATGTCGCTAAAACAAACAATATTCTCTTTCAGAATAACAGTGCTACCAGCACACAAGGGTTCACTGAATAACCTAATCAGTATTCTATGGCCTTTCCTATTACCAGGTCACGACCCACTGAGTTTCTAATGGAGATCTTCAAATGAGCAAATGTCTCATTTGAAGAATTATGGTTCATCATTTCACCAGGTCTACAAAAATAAAAAGGTGCATGAAAGATATTTTGGTGGCATGCTGATTTTGCCAAGATAGCCTTTTGTGTTGCTTTTTTCCTTTGTTACCTTTTCGTTGATGTGACCTTACCGCTATCTATTTTCTACAGAATTATGGTGTGCGTCTGCCTGTCTTTCTATACTTGTGTTTTGCCTTGCATGTGCATCTTTTCTAATGATATTAATTATTGTATTTATTTGATATTAATTTTAAATAAAGGCCCAGGAAGAAAGACAAAGTAAAATAAATAAACAAAAGAAAAAAAAGTCCTTATTGATTGGTCTCCCATTACTTGAAATAATTTTAGTTCCTATCCATCTATTGAATTTTTCTAACAATAAATAAATAAAATAAAATAAATAAATAAATAAAACATGGCTGCTTTTGCCTTGTACAGAGGAATGACTGCACACAAAGGAATGATGCCTCTACATGCATGACGGCACCAATGACGGAGTTGACAGACCAGCTGAATTGAATTGACGTGTCTGAACGCTTTCTATATAAGCAGCTCTCCTTCTCTTGCTCTAGACTTTGTCGCTCCTTTCCCTTCAGCAGGTTTTACAATTTTCAAAATTAAAATAAGACAAGAAAGAAAATAGAAAAAGTCTTAATCAGAAAACCAGCCTTTCTTCATGGATTCATAACTAATTTAGCAACTCTTTTGATGCATTTTATTGTTTTATGAAAATCCTGGACAACTGTCTAAGACGTATCAATAATAAATATCTACAAATTTCTAGTGAATACAAACATTCCTATGCCACAAATAACTTCATGAGACTAGTGAAAAGCTAGTAGCTGAGAATACTGTGACTTTGCATCCTTCAAAGACGGAAATTTTAATAAGCTCCATTTATACAGAATGTAATTTTTCTATTATTTTATGCTATTGAACCAAAGACAAAGACAAGGCTGACTAGTGTTTTCTAGTGCAATTGTTAAATGTAGGTTTACCCCCACTTGTGGTGCAGACAGCTCTCTGGACTGCATGTCTATACTCAATAATGTATATGCTTAGTTCCTTTATGATACCATTCAGCAATTGAAAAGGAGTTGTTAAATCCCCTAAATCACATATGCTGTGCAGCCCAACAATGCAGGTAAATGTTGAGGTGTGTGTCTTTTCACATTATGCATTCATGAAAGATCTCTGCTTCTGTAATTTTAATGTTCTTTTCTGTTGTTTGTTTTCACTTAGTGAAAATATATATATAAAAAAAATCTGTTGTCAGGTGTATGTGTAGTGAGCCCATCCTAAGGATAAAGGTGTAATGTTCAGCCTCAGGCAGCTCAAAGTGGTTGCTGTGCTTGGCACCTGGGACCCCCGTCTTTCTGCAGGAATTGGCGTGGAGCCGGCAGCTTCTCTAAGAGCCAGGTGTTGTTTTATTTATCTGAAAGCACAAGTGACCTTTCTAGAAGAACACCACAGAGACCTGCCTCAGAGGGCTGTCTGCTTTCCCTGTCTTCTGTCACACACCTCCCAGTGAAGGATGAGATTGAGAGCCAACAGCCAGGTCTGTCTCCAGACTGTCACAGAAACAGACTCAACACGAACCTTTACATTTTGTTTAACTTTGAGACTGCCTGGTTCTTTAAGTGTCACAATCAAATTGTTCACCCTCCTCCATACCCCCGAACTGCCCCCTCCCGCATTTTAACCTTAGAACAGTGTGTTTAAAGTGAGCAAAGCAGGTAAACTATTGCAGACAGGTAATTCAAGTTGGCCTGGCCCATACTGTAGCAACATGATTCCCTCTATACACAAAATATAACACAGGATATGGAAAAATTTAAGCTGCAAACTTAATTATGTCTTCCACTGCTTTGTCACTACTGCTCATGACCTGCATTGTTGCTTGCTATGTGCACCAACAGGTGAATGCTGAGGTGGTGGCCATGCAGCAAAATTGTTGATATGCCTTCCTAGACAGAAAGCAAACTCTAATTATATTCTTTTATAATAAATGAGTCTGCACATGATTTTTTAAGTAAATCAATTTTTGGATTCTTTTTTTTAACAAGTCTCACTGGGAAGTGACCTCAAAGATGAAGATCTTTTTTGGAAAGAAAAAAGATCTCAGAGCAAATTATATATACACAAGGTCATATGACAATTATTATTACCTATAGCAACCATGATGCACAGAGCAACATTAATTTTTGCTGGTCTGTGGCGCTTGTGTCCCTCGTTTTCCAGGTTTGTGTGTGCAGGTGTTTGTTTGTGGGTGTGTGTGTTCTACAGGACTGGTTGAGAGGCACGCTCAGGTCTGTTGGGTGTGTCCCTTTGGGAGGCTGGCCACACCTGAGGAGGATGATCACACACCTGCAGCTGTTTAGGATCATCGGGGGAGCTACTTAGCAGTGTGGCTGAGCTCCCATCAATCCTGTATTGTTGCGTGTCTTCCTGTCAGTTTCTCAGCAACTGTTTGTAGTGAGTGTGAGTGTGAGTCTGTCGCACTGTGAAAGTACTCACAGCTCGTTTTGTTGTTTCCAGCAGGATCGCGGAAATGGGAGGACGACCAAGCACACGGTACACTGTATGCAAAACCAAAAAAAAAGTTGCGTGCCTTCACACACATAAACACACAACACTGCAATTGGTATTCTTGCCTGTCAGTGCCAGACATTGCTACCATAGAGAAATCCTGCAACATCCAATCTCAGCGTTTTTACTTTTTTTGTTATTAATATTTCTTTTCTGTGATTATTTATATTTGCATGTTCAAAATAAAACTTTCAGACAATCAGTTAATCAAAGCTCTTTGAGCATGTGTTCAATTCTTGGATGTTGGTAGCTAGTGCATGTTGTTAGGGGTGATGTTTATCGCTAGCAACCTGTTTAGGGCTTTAGCTTACTTCTTAATGTTTTAAATAATTAAAAGGAAAAAAAAAACTTATATCATAACTTTAAGAATTAAACATGGCAATCATTGCTGTTGAGTGGAAACAGGGTTTTAGATAATAATTCTGAGCACTGTTTATTTTTTTTTATTCGTTTTTCTTCTAGATAATTGGACAAATATGCAAATATCATATTGATTCAAGTGCAGTATGACCTTTCCTCCCTATTTTTTTTCCTACCAACAATTACATGAATCAACTTATATTAAAACCTGACACTGTTTAATATTGTGAAATTCGTGTCTGGCACTAGGACATTAGTAGTGGATCCTTTGGGTCCTTAGGATTGGAAGCTGGGGCCTTGTTGATTGGGCTTGTACTGGCATTTCACACCTACTCAACTAGACTTGTATCTAGGGAGTGTGGAAGTTGGATAACGTGGGCTCTGTCATGTTTGCTGAGTAGTTTTGGCTGTGTTGGAGAGCGGATACTGTCTGGGAGTGCCATTAGAAAGTAACATCCTATTGAATGTCAGGGCCCAAGGTTTCCCAGCAGTACACACCATTGTAACAAGATGATGAATGTTTTTTATTTCACATGTCAGGAGTTTTAATGCAATGGCTGATTGGTGTAGATTACATCATCAATTGCTTTTGTCAGTGCCGTTGTAGGTAATTGAACTCCTGATATACTGATAAGAATAGAACACAGTAATTATGAAAACTATTGTTTGTGACATGGGAGGAAAATCTGAAATCTGTGGTGTCTTCGTGCTGCTTATCATGTGACGGAGTTCATTACTATTATCAGTATACAGTAAATAACCATTAGGACAGAAAAGTGTATCACTGAACATGATGTTTGAAATATCACAGTATAATGTCTTCACTTCACTCTTAAACTGTGAGGCTGGTTTAACCCCCTACACATTTCCTTTTTTTTTTTTTTTTTTTTTTTAACAATGTTTTTCTTTAAATTTTAAAAATTTTAA
>VUQR01010092.1:0-14740 GCA_015108515.1 Hemichromis elongatus | reverse complement strand
TTTCAACAATGTGTCATTTAAAGACTAGAAGATTTAAAACAAATGTGGATGACACCCATCGTCTACAATGTGGTGAGACCTGAACAAAAGCAGTCATGCCTTCCTGGAGTCACTCTAGTTTTAATCCCGCACCCACTGCATTTTAACAAAGAGACATTAGAGTGAAACTGCTGGTTACTATGGCAACATTGCATGGCCTTGTTTGTGTCTATGGTACTTTGGAGAACAGCTGTTATTAACGATAGGTGGATATGCAGGAAGGATTGTTCATGCAATCAATGTTCTGCAGTTTACTGCATGATTCGGCTGATTACAAGAGAATACTGGAAATCTAAAAATAATAAATCAAAAACCCTGTTGCATGTTTGATGTTAGAAACACATCTAGGTTATATCAAAAAATAACAATGTACCGCAATTACTGAAAGATAATGGAATCCTAGATGTTAAAAAAAAAAGGAAGAATCAAGGAAAAACAATAATATAAATTTAAATACATCTGCGACATACTCATCATGAACTTGAACCTAAAACTTATTTTGAAATATTGATATAAAGTTGGTTTTCAATGGCTTTATGTCAATATTCTTTTTTTAATTGCATATTTTTGGGGACAGAACCCCCATTTGAAAAAAATCACCCTTTGAAAACCATTCCATTTCTGTTTATCTCATTCGTCCTATGAGAATGTATCTTCACTTTTTCATTGGAACAAGTTCACGAAAAATTGCATTGCTTCCATGAGGTGTGATATTTTATACAATTTGTTGACAGTGATGTATTTATGTTGCAATTGTCGGTGATAGTGCAGGGCATTTAGAGCACTTGCATAATTTTGAGCAGCATGATGGATCACAAGTCAGTTAAAATCTCATCTTTCCACTCTTCTTAGGCACGCTTCATGGACATTTCTATCTGAAAGATCTGGGATCAAGCAGCAAGTGCCTTGCATAGCGACAGGGTTCCAATAGGTAGTCATGCCCATACCAACTCTTTCAATTTTGTTGAAAGAGAATTTCAACAGTTGATGTGTTTGCACAGCATTGATGGATATAGGGTTTTATAAAATGACTGAGAAGACTGGCACCTAGGATTTGGTGCAGTCACTTCATCTGTAGAATCTCAAACTGGTCCATGTCCTCCTTCACCAGGATCCAGCACTCAGAACCATACAGAAATGTCATAACAACTGCATTGTAGACTTGCATTTTTGTTCACAGGGAGATGGGTGGGCTAGACCATTTGCACCAATGGAAGTGAGTGAAAGCACAAGCTGCCTTGCTGGTATAAGTAACACCCTCATCAGATGCAGTGATCTTTGTGCTTGAGATTTTGGAGCCAATGTTGGTGAAATCATTTCCACAGACTCCCCGATGAGAATAATGAAAGGATCAGTGATGCCAAGTTGAGAACTTTTTTCCTTCCAGGGGCTGATATGTAAGCCAAGACTGTATTTACTTAATCGATAAGGTTCTGCGCAAACTGTATTATATCTTATAATGAAGGTATTTATTAAATAATAATGTAAACAACCTTAATTGTAATTGTTTTGTTCTCATGTCTAGGTATCACAAGCAGTTACGGAAATTTATACGTGATCAAATGTAATATTATGTTTAAATAAAAAACAGTCTTACAATATTTATATATGATATATTTATATAAAATATAAAAATAAAAATAAGATAATAACATGCCCTGCTTCTATGTTTGAAGCAATTAATATACACTGCTTGTATGACAAAACATTTTATAAGTGAGCTTCTGTTTATTGCATTGCATTGAAATTTTAAAATTACAGTATGCACATTTAGAAAGTCAGATATTGAGTAAGAAAAGTAGAGTAAGGTTTATTTATGTATCACTTTTAAAAGTCATAATTCACTGTACAATAAATAAAACACAGTATCAAAAGGGAACCATGTTAAAATGGAATAAAAATAAATGAAACGACAAACGCATGTCAGCAGAAGGCCTGATTAAAAAGAAATGTTTTTAACTGTTGTTTTACCACAGAACCAGCTAAATGAAGCAGGGCTGGTAAACTATTCCGGGGAGTTGGTGCAAAAGCCTGAAAAGCTTTGTCTCCCCCCAAGTCTTCAGTATAGTACTAGGGACAACTAAGAGACAACTAAGAGACTTTGAGCTTTTAAGTGAAGACAGTGAGCAGCAGTGTGCTTAATAAGAAGTTGAGGTAAGTCGTCTGGGCCTTGCCCATTTAGTGCCGTGTGTGTCCGTGTGAGAATTTTAAAACAAATCCAAATCAGCTGAGAGCCAGTAAAAAGAGAACAAAACCAGGGTTGCTCTACACCAGGCTTTTTTTCCGAATTAAGAAATTCACAACTCTTGATTGTGATTTACAATAAATAAATAAATCATAGGGTTTTTCAGAAACAAATTTCCATTTCAAATAAACTGTTTCATCAGATATGACATCTATTTTTCTTTATCATCCATTAGCCCTAAGGCAGTTAACATGCATTTTTCTCCACTAAGTGCAAATCAAGTTCACTTGGATAGGCATTACATGCTTGAACAGCAACTACCTGGGTTATAAGTGTGAGAGTCCTGCATTAAGAGGTGTCAGAATGACTACAGTTAAAAGCATGCACGCACATCTTTGTTTTTGTTTTTTTTAAGACACAGATAGTTGAGATAGTGTTTATTCATCTATTTAGAACTACAAGTTTCTGCTTCCTGACTTCACAATTACAACAACATTTTTTCTTCAACCCGTGGACACATGCAAAGGGGGAAAAACAAAACAAAATAAAACTTTGTCTTTGTCAACATGCAAGGTGTTTTCATTTTATTAGTTAAATCAATAAGAAAGCACAGCAGTCCAGATTTGTCCAATATATAACTATGCAAAAATAGTGCTATCATTATCCTGTGTGTGTGGAAGGAACTATGTTGTGAACTCATTTGATGATATTTATAGCAGCTAATTTTGTGTAATGACATTTTCTTTTTTCAGTGACTTTTATCTTCTTACTCAGCCCATATCAACTGATAGCTAATAGACCACTGTGAGAGTGATTTGAATTCTAAATACCATCCAAATGAGTGGACAAGTCAATTGGCAAATGAAGCACTTCATATTTAAAATCTACTATATTTGAACAGTTGTGTAAATTTAGCAAATTATTCACTCTGCCTATCTTCTGTTACCATTTAAGGAGACTAACAGACATACCTTTACAATTTAGCACCCCAGAGCATACAAGTAATTGAGAGTAGTGCAACAGACAGATATTGAGAATGCTTTTTTCAACATAAACACATATGAAAATATGATTTGTAGAATATTTCAATGACTGCACTGAATTTGATCATTTGGATTATATGTCATCATTACCTCATTGTAGCATAACATTTGTTACATTATGTGGACATGTCACAACAAGGACTAATCTAGACTAAGTCTTATGTCTAATCACTAATCATAATTTAAAAAAATGGACTAGTAGTGGAAATTACTGTTGCCAAGCCGACAATAACATAAGGGTTACATGAGGATTGACTCTCCCAATATGTTCAATAATGTCTCAGCTTTCCTATTGAGTGACATCTTTGGGAGGGGTGCAAAAGCAAGGCTAATGATGTGTTTATGTTAGACATTCACTGTCTGAAAAATGTGAATTTTCTCCCAAAAAAAGAAATAAATGGAAGCAATCAATTCTACAGTCATTGAAATCTGGTGTGGAGTTTTCAAGTTGTCTGCAATTATTCCAAATGCAGGTGGTGGGGAAATTGTCAGGATTGGCAGACAAGAGATTATTTTACCAAAGTGATCACAGAGAACATCAATGTCCATATTAAGTGCAATTATAATCTCACCAGTAATACAGAAGGCATATTTTGCATATTAAAGTGAAAGACACAAACATTATCAGGTTTCACTCTAGTTAGAATAGAATATAGGCTTCACCTTTTACCACAATACAAATATAATGCTTGGAAGCTGTGTGCTGAACATGAAATATGATCTTATTAAAGTACTGAAGAAAAGGAGCAAGCATTCACTGCAGAGAAAGCCGGACATCCCATTGCTAACCAAACTAATTTACTGTTCCTGTCTCTGTTATATCTTAACCCCACTAATGATGAAATCTGTCACAGTGAGCATGCTGTGTGTAGATCATGTCACACTGCAGGATTTCTTTTTTTTACTGAAACACTGAAGGTCAAACCAGATACTTTTAGATAAAACAGACGGCCTATAATGCGTGACAACCCATATGTACTGTACAAATGAGACTGTGACTGTTATAAGGCAAGCACAATGAGTAGGAAAAAAAAAAAGAAAAGAGAGAGGAAGAGCACAAGATCATACAGTGCAACAACTGTCCACTCTAGTAATGGCAGAGAGTGAGCCATGTTGAGGAGCATTTGGTCTGAAGTTAAAGGGAACACTGACCTGACATATCATGGTGAGTAACCGTTGTCTGCTGTGCTAGATAAATAACTGAGCAGCATTTGAGCCCCTCCACAAATAAATAACTGGCACTGAATATGATTTTGCTATACTTCTCTTTGAGGTTCTTTTAGTGTTTTTTTTTATCTTTATTGTTTTAAAGATTCACTAAATAAATAAATTATTTCCTTCAACTTTTATTGTTGAAGTAAAACGTATAAGAGGCCAACCTGTTGTGAATGTGGTTTGTGATGTAATTGAGTGATTTATGTTGAGTGTTGGTGAGTAATGGAATACATGTACTGGCATTACATATTTAAAATACAAAATATGAGTACATGTGTTCTGCTACAGTTACCGTTAAATAGGTAATAATTAGAATGCAGTTACTGTGTTGAAATAAATGGATGACACGGCGGTCATTTCCTGTTTCATATGTTAGGCTATCCCCTCTCTAATTTTGGTAGTTCAACACAGCGCCGGAAACCCAAACAAAACACACAATAACCAGGCTCTAATGTAAACATCCTGTTAATGTTGGTGGCATCAGTTACACAATGGACCCAGAGCTAGCACAACAAAGCCAGCGGTGCACAGCCAGGAATGCATTACTTACTTGGATATTCCGGCACTATTTTATGTGGAGTGAATAAATAAAAGTATATTTACAGTGGCCCCTAGAGACAAAGCACATACAGGCTCCAAAACACGTAGCCTACCAACGGCCAGCTTTGGTGTGTGTTACTAACATGTAAATTAACCCTCTTTTTTTAATTATTTGAATATATATGAGTGTTTGCTTATAAATTCCCCACCAATACACATATGCTATCAATTGTGTAATTTAAGTGATCTAGGTAGCTATCTTTTGGAAGTTCAGCTAACGCTAGCAATGTGCTTTGGAGTTTGTACTTGTTTTGGAGCTTGTATGTGCTGTTTGGAGTTTATGCGTGCTTTGTCTCTAGGACAAGAAGAGTCTATCAGAGTAAATATAATTTCCCATATTACCTTGCCATTTACATGGTATCCTGCTATTTCAATAAGCTTGCTTTAAAACAAAAGCCACTGAAATATATTTTCTTCAAAATAAATGCAATTAGTAGTACTAACTAAACCAATATCTAAATACTTGAAATGTATGAATTATAGATTCCAGTAAGGGGCAAAATATGGTGATGTTGGTTCATATTAAGGCTTCAAATTTAAGTTTTCTTTTCTTTTTTTTTTCATCTTCCAAGCACTGACCCTACAGCTTAGAACCTTCTGAGGTGTGGGCAGCCTACCAAAATTCCTTTGAGAGCACAACAAGAACTCTTCCAAGAGGTCACAAAAGACAGCCAGAGCATCTGAAGAACTGAACCTCGCTTGTCTCATTTTAAGGTCAGCACTCATGGTTCAACAGTAAAAGAAGAGGAAAAAATGACATCCATGGAAACATTCCAAGGTGAAAACCACTGCTGACCATAAAGAACACAAAGGCTCATATAACATTTGACAATGAACATCTTGATCACCAGGACTTTTGAGAAAAAAGCTATGTAGGCTGACAACAGTTACAGTATTTCACCAAAACAACATCATACCAATGATCAAACATGGTAGTGGTGGTGTTACGGTCTGTGACTGCTTAGTTTTTTCAGGACCTAATTATTGCTGTGGAAGGTATTGCATCATGTACTTAGTTGGTCACACAGTTTTTGCATACTAGTTGTTAAATAAATTAACGCAGTATATTATGCCATGTACCGTCACTCATTTTATGTGGTCCTTACTAAGCTGTATAACCCGGTAAGCACCAGATGATTTTAATTATACCCTGATATTTATCGATTTTTTTTTTGTACAACTGTATGACAGCTTTGTTTTTTCAGGACCTAAATGACTTTTCATAGTTAATGGAACAATGAATTCCAGCATGTCCAACCATCAGGCCTTTCCCATAAGCTCAAATATACTTGGGTTATGCAGAAGAATGATCCAAAACAGACCTGGAAGTCAACATACATTACATATTAGTTATCATGACAAAGTCAATAATATATTCACATTGATGCAGCTGCATGGCAAGGCAGTAAAAACAGAATAACAGAGATTTTGTTACAAAATAAACCCTAACTTTTTTATACAGTGATCACAGGAGCTAAGGGGACAGTAAGGGAATTTAGTGTTTAGAAAGCTGGACACACTGTGTGGGGACATGCATTTTTCAGGCTAATTAAGGAATTAAAAATGATCTATTACATTTGGATCAAATTAAATTTTACTTTGAATTTGTGTAAACCAGTGACGCATAATAAACACAAGTTGAGTAAATGCTGACTAATGCAAATGCAGTTTAAACATCAGTTTTGATTGTGAGGCTGTGTTTGACACAATTAATTATACTTTTCAAATGAAAGCCTGCGTGGGAATAGCAAGAATTGCTTTACAGTGACTGGTGTTTTATTTTATTGATATAATTTTCTCAGTGAAATTGATTTACCCTACTTTTTTCACCACCTGTTAAATATTCATATCAACAGCAAAACCGCCACTCGCAATGCTGACATGTTAAACAATTAACCCAACTTTCAAATGAATAATTATGGTAATTCATATTAAAAATAAATGATCCATGTTATGAGAGTGAGCTACTCAAATGAAATGACACATTTTAAGTCTGTGCTATACTGTGACGTGAAATATTAACATACTGAAGAATACACTGTAATTTATTGGATGTTCCTGTTGGAAAGGTAATTACAGACTTTAGTAACCTATAATTAAAACCCTGTAAAATATTCTAGTAGGGAAAAGGAACTGGACCTTTATTCAGTTCTACGGTTTTAAATAAGGGTCTAAATTTGATTTTAAAAAAAAAAACTGAGATAAACAACAATACATGAGACATTAGAATGACAACTTTCTTGAATGTTTTACAGTTGAAAATAATCTGTTTCACTGTAGAATGATGGACTTATCAGGACATGGCCTTCTAATCTTGCCCATTGACGGCCACCACTTGGAAATTCTGGCACCGCTTCACATTTAAATTAGAATGCAATGCAGGACCAGATGATTTTAATTATACCCTGATTGAAAGATGCTAAAAATTCTTTTTTCAAACAACATTCATACAACATGTATGTTGTATTATTGTTTATTTATAGTACTTTGATTAGACTTGTCTGAGAGTGGGGTGATTCTGAATCTGATGGGGCATCATCTTACAGTGGTACAGAGAGGCCTTACTTTCAGTGGGTACAGATTCTCTTAAAGTAAGGCCACCCTTGAAGAACAACCTACATGCACAGGATACGCAAGTAATTGCTGGCCTATTTTTTTTTTTCTTAAAATCATCTGTAGCATTAAGGATTGCAATTATTTTGCTAAATAAAATATGTATATAATATTTATTGTTGACTTCTGTTTTCCTATCTTTAATTGAAACACGGACTGAGATGCACACAGAGTGAAGCATATCATACATGGTCTACAGTCCTTATTTATTCTAGGACTTGTGATGCAGAGTTGCAGGTGAGAATACAAATAGTTAACATACATCGGACATCCTTAGCCAATCTTTTAATTGCCGCCTCCCTAGGAGAAAGAGTAATGTCAACATATACCAATGTCTAGCCATGAGTTCATGAGTCTGATATATTTATTGTTAGCAACTGGATGTCATGTGTCCTACCCCCAGATGCTCTAGCCAGGCAACTTTTTCATCTAAGCCACGCACAGTGTTGCCAACTTAGCGACTTTGTTTTCAGACCCCTTTAGCGACTTTTTTTCTAAAAAGCGACTAGTGACTTTTTCTGGCATTATTGGAGACTTATTTGTGACGACTTTTTAACATGAAAGCACGTATCACTCTTACTCTCAACTTGCAGCGGGTGCTGCCGTTGGCTCCTCGCCCATGCCAAAGCACTCACAGGCGGCAGATAGTCCTCACGTAACATTTACACCCAGCTGCTGTCAGGGCAGGAGATGTTCACCCATATGCGTCCAAACTGCAAATGAATCATGCATGAGCGAAGCTGCGGTAATTGTACATTTTTCTTTGCCTAAAATAAATCAGTGCAATAAAATACATCATTCCAATCATTGCAAACTTAGAAACCAGATGTTTCTTTGCAGAGCATTAACTCCATGTTGTACTGTACATCCGATATGGACTGAAGCTGTCTGGTAAGGCTTGTTATGAACACCAGCTGCCTCATAATGTTTTTCAGCTTTTTGGCATATGACCTTAAACACACACACAAAGTAACTCTGCCAGATTGCATATTTCGGGTAACATTTGCCAGTCCCAAGCCCAGATAAAGAAGGGGGGTTGGAACTATGGCATTAAAAAAATTGCTAAAAGAAATTTATTTGTAGTTTTACTGACTTTATGTCTCTTCCATGATATTATTTCTCTCTCCTACAGTGTCGGTTACAATTACATAAGCATGACCAATTATGCAATATGCTGATGACGTAATTTTGTGATTTCTAGCAACTTTTAGGACAGCCAATAGCAATTTTCCTTACTGAGGAGTTGGCAACACTGGCCACGCAAAGCAGTGTGAATGCATGTGAGGCAGAATATGTCCTGCTGTGTGCTACATGAGACAGTGGACAGCTGTGGAAAATATCCCAACCTGTTTCTCCACAGATTGTCCATTAATGTGCAAAAACTTTAAAAGTGAAACAAATCGAACTGCTGCATCGAATTATTATAGAGTTTATTGTCTTTAAATTGGAAAGTACAATTTTAACTACTAGTATATTGTATAATTGATAACCCGTAATTTAGTACAAGATGAAGTTACAAACGTTTCTGCCTTTTGTTTTAATTTTAGTTATCCATTTGCTTTAGTGTTACTTCATAGTTAAAGTAGTGCTCTATGAATATTTTTACTTTATTTATATTATCTACTAAAATAACTTCATCTTATAAGTCATCTAATATTCTTTGTTGCCTTTTTTTCCTCCTTTGCATAGCACATAATCTGAAATTTCTTCAGGCAGACCTTTCTCTTCATCGTTAACTTGCAGTAATTGTCTGAGGCAGTGCTGCTCAGCACTTTTAGGAAGCTATCTGATGAAGACTAAATCTGTAAGAGAGACCGAAGGCTACATGCACTTCAGTTTAGGTGGGGGAGTGTAGGTTTTAAGCATCCTATGTGTGTCCCATCACTGATCGTACCCACTGGGAAACAAAACAGTATATTTTGATATATAGTTTTGAGTCAGCAACAAAGGGAACCCCCCCCCAAAAAAACTCTAGTGGTAAGAATAGGCACCTTAAGGCAGTGGGGTGGCTTACTTAGCTACTGAGCTAAGAAGTATGCTGGCTAAAGTAATGAACACATCAATACAATGTCCAGGATTTATCTGAAATCAGAATAAAAGAAAACCTTATAATTTGCTGACTTGTTTTGAAATATGTACAGCCTTAAGCAAGGCCACCTCGGTAATACACAAGAAATAGATTTTGGTAGGATTTCTTTCCAATGTAACATGGTTAGCATGGTTCTGTGGGTGAGTTAAGTTTGTGAGCTAGGAAATAATGCAAAATTGTTTTTTAGTAGCACTGCATTATATCCATGTTATCAGTTCTTGTTATTTTTTAATACAAAATAAAATAAAAATCAGTTGTTCGTGAGCTCAAGAACACAGGGCTGCATCTTGATTTTTAAGTCTATTTAAGGTTAATTTAAAAAAAAGGTTGAGTACTGTGTGACATGTCTAAATGTCAATATCTCCAGGGGGAATCAAAATATGAATGATAAATGATGATGGAGTATTGGCAAAACAGCTGGTTAAACATGTTACATTCAGTCATTTTCATAGATGTTAAACTTGAGCCTGCACATGTTCAACTTGTCTTTTTTTATTAGATTGAACATGGTCAGAGATACAGTCCCCTCTTAGTCATTACCACAACTTTTTTTTTTTAATGTGCCAAAGGAGTTATTAAACGCAGCTAGTAACTGATCTCCCGCTCTGGTCTACCCTTAGTTTACCCTCAAAGATCAGTGGTTTATATGTGCATCCATAAACCACTAGAAACAAGCTGCTGGCTACTCAGCTTGCCCAGCTCCAGTCATCATTAACCAGATGTGGACACACCCTCAGAAACTCCACTTTGCTATGAGATGAAATACAAAAGGCTTTGAGTGACAATAGGCCACTGCCAGCACAAAATGTCAGAAATGTGAAGGTGCTGTCTGAGAGCAAGGGGCAGTAATCGCTTTACTTTGATCATTTTTAAATTATGTCTGTTTTATTTGAGGTTCTTTGGTCTTTCAAACTGGGATCCTGTAACAGAGGCCTGGGAGCTTGAGGGTCTTGTGCAGTATCTTTGCTTTTCTTAGGATCCTAGGGCTGCACTCTTCTGAACAGAGATCTCGGCTGTTGTTCCTGGTATCTGCTGGAGCTACTCACGTAGTTTGGGAGTCACTGCATTGAGCACTCTGATTACTACTGGGACGACTGTTACCTTCACCCTCTACATCTTTTTGAGCTCTACTCTGAGCCCTTGGTACTTCTCCAGCTTCTCATGTTCCTTTTTCCTGATGTTGCTGGTATCGCTACGTCTATCACTACGGCTGTCTCCCTCCACTTGCCCACCACTACTATGTCCGACTGGTTAACCATCATGATTTTGTCTGTATGTATCTGAAAATCCCACAGTATTTTAGCTCAGTCACTGTCAACCACCCTAAGGGGCATCTCCCATTTTGACTTCAGGACTTTCAGGCCATACTTGTCACAGATGGTTCCTTACACTGTGCTGGCAACTTTGTTATGGTTTTGCGTTTATGCCCTGCCTGCTAGCATCTTGCACCCTACTGTTATATACTGGAATGTCTTATGGGCATCTTTACACAGCCTGCACCTTGGGTCTTGCCTGGTGTGATAGACCTCAGCCTCTATGGATCTTTTTCTGAGAGATTGTTTTTGCCCTGCCATAATTAGTACCTCTGTGCTGTTTTTCAGTCCAGCTTTGTCTGGTTTTTGTCTGGTAGGATTTTTGGATGTCAGCCACTTCCTCTATCTGCCGGTGGTACATACCATGCAGGGGCCTGTCTCATCCTGGACTGTGGTACTAACACTCACTAGTCCTCAGCCTCCTACCTTCTGCTTAGTGTACAGTCTCAGGGTGCTGGACCAGTGGTGAAACCCTCCTTGCAAGGTCAGGAGTCCCCTGGTCTTGACTTCAGTGGCTTCTATCTCCTCCTTTGGCCAGCTTATTGTCCTAGCAGGGTACCTGATCACGGGTTGATAGCCCAGATCTTGTTCTTACCGTTCAGTTGACTCCTCATGACTTCCCTGACCCTCTGCAGGTACTTGGTGGTTGCAGCTTCCCTAGCGGCCTCTTCATGGTTCCCATTTGCCTGTGGGTACTGTGGTACTTGTAGGTGTCCTCAATGTCTGCAATGTTGCCTTCTGGTAGTTCGATCATCTCAGTTTTGACTACCTTCCTTCTCTTCGTTATCATCCAACTACATTTCTCTAGTCCGAACGACATTCCAATGTCCTTGTTGTAGATCCTGGTGGTGTGGATCAGTAAATCTATCTCTCGTTCACTCTTGGCATAAAGCTTGATGTCATTCATGTAGAGAAGGTCAATGATGATTGCTCTGTTTCGTAGTCGGTTTTCGTAGCCAGTATCTGTAGCCAGTCTTTTCAATGATCTGACTGATGGGGTTCACGCCTATGCTGAACATAGACCATAGACATAAGTCCTCCTTGGTTTATCCAGCCTTCAGTTAGCCATTCTGGGTAACCCCACTGTGTGATTTACACTGAAACATTTTGAACTGATTGTTTCTGTGGAGCTTTTGTATGTAGATCAAATTTTCACTTTGGACTCATCAGAAACTAACAAGGTTTATGGCCTTTTAGTTTCAGGTCACCACCAGTAGTGAATTCCAGGTATAATTGCACTCTCATGGGGAGGAATTATCAACAATTAGAGTGACATTAGAGGACAAATGATGAGCTAGAGGGCAATGATGAAAGAGACCAATCGTCCAGCAGCTCATAGACCCGGCACAAAACCAATTAAGTTTGTTTCTGTTCAGAAGTTCAAAGACACAGTCAGACTGCAGTAGTAAGATAGTGTGGGGATTTTTGTCAGCAACATGTATCTACAGGGAGGATTTTCAAAAGAAAAACAATGCAAGAAGTTATTATCCCACTGAATAAACAAAATAGGCAGTTTTTAGACACTACTGAAATCTCTTACCTTCTCCAACTCTTTGTGCATCTTTTTCTTTTATCAATATTTCTTTATCCAGTTCTCTTAATCTAAACTTTGTTGAATCGCTGAGCTTTTTGCATAACCAAGAGATCTGCTGACACATTTGCATTTGCTAACCTTGCAGAATTTTTGAGTAAAAGTAAAATAATACAGCCACCATGACCCATTTACCAGGGCAACCCTGAAATAGGTTGACTACTTAACACTTTAAACAGTTACTTGACTCCCAGTGACTGCATTAGAAACAAGATATAAGTTATGATCAATATTATATTTTGTAGACTTTTGTAAGTGACTGGTTGAGTTATTCTCACTAGGAGTGTTGTTTTTTTTGGACTGGTAGAGAAAGAGTTTATGAAGATATGTTGAGAGTTTTCAAGTTTTAATTCATCTTCTAATGTTATTGGAGTCTAACACAGCTCTGGGGTACTGGGGACACTTCTATTGTACTATAAACATGAGTGGACATTGCTTCAGTGACAGTGGGGGGAGAATGCTTTTTTCACCTAACCTGGACAGCAAACTGGAACAGCATGATAATATAGCAAGCAGGAAGTTGAGTTGCTAGACATAGCAATTTTCCATGGGTTCTTACGAGTGTGTATAGGTACAAAACCATTTTGGTAGTTGGGTTCATGCTTTATAAACGTGGTTCTTTGTAAAGCATGCCCCTAACTACCTTCTAAAGATAGGAAGGTATGATATAGGAAGGGATGATGTTTACACAGGTAGTGGAGGTGATAGTAACATCACGAGATGATACAATCAAAAAGGCAAACGCACTAGATGGTAAGATAGAGTCTACAGACATTGCAGTCTCATGTAGATTCAAACCTTTGGTTAAGTAGTAACAGAATGTGCATTCTTCATCAAAGTATGGTGTAAGAGCAGAGGTTGTAGGGAGTCTTTCTTTGATATTCTTTATTTATTAGTAAAGTGTATTAAAATCCTGAAAATATTCTCTTAACAGTGTATATTTCTTCAACAGGGAGTGATTACATCTGAAGTGAATCAAAGTATTTGCTTAGTGTACTGGGCTGATTGCTATAAGTAGAAGAAAATTATTCCAAAGTCAGCAGCTAGAATGCATTGTGCAATCATTGTGGGTATTAGTATTAGATAAACACACATGCCCACACACACACACACACACAGACACACTATTATTATTTATTATTCCTGAATGGATAACTGTCGCACAATTCTAAAATCAAAGCAAAAATAATATACATGCAAACAAATGAAGAACTTGAGTTTACCAAAATTGTGATGTATTTTTATTTATTTACTTATTTATTTATTTGGGGGGGGGGGCATAAAGTCATATTTCTACCCAGTTTGACTACTTCTATCGCCACACTTTTTGCCCTCTACAGTAGTGCTGATGAAATGGCAAAGTCCTTTTAATGAATGCTAGTCTCTCCTTATGGGCTTAATGAAGATTTCCTTGCTTCTTTATATCCTACTTTCAGGGTTTCACTATCCTCTCTGTCTAATAATTAAGTCAGGATATGAGCCGTAAAGGATGAACTCTGCTGAAATAAACCCTGAGAATTCTTCACCATCTGCTCCACTCATCTCATTCTAGACTGAGGGCTACCATCACAGTTTTGGCCACCCCTTGCTGGACTGCCTCCCACATGTTTACAAAAGGGAGAACAGTATCAGAAAAACTGTCTCTTGTTTGCAGCATGTTTATCCAAAACAAGACTTCTCTTACATTACGCATCCTTCATTGCCACCTCCACCCAACTTCTTCTTTCTCATTAAAATACTGACCTCCTAGCATAATTTCTCCCTCTTACTCAAACTTATTTTTCTGCTTTTATCACTTAAGGCACCAAGGGAAAATGAGAGCAAGGCTAACAAAAAAGGGCTGTCCACTTAATAGCCAGTATTCATTAATTACTATTCATTTTCATCCAAGGAGCACATTCAAGTGAAATACAGATAGTGCCAAGGGAACTGGCCTTAGGTGGGATTTCTCTCTCTCTCTTTTTTTAAATGTAAAGTGTTGAATTTTAACATCCTTGAAATATCTTTTGGGATCTTAAGTCAGCTGTTCAAACAAACTGAATCAGTTTATTA
>VUQR01010091.1:25802-54871 GCA_015108515.1 Hemichromis elongatus | reverse complement strand
ACATTATAGAGCTATATATTTTAATGTTTTTATACTCCAAATGAAATGGATTGTGTTATTTAAATAAAACTGACACTGAGATTGATTTTGAGCTAGGGACATAATTCATGCATCTAGTGAAATTATTCAGACTTTACATGTGTATTATAGCTGGGATTCTAACTAATGTTTTTTTTTAACTAGCTGCATTGTTCCAGTCTAGAAACAGCGCATTAGCCTAGCACGATCAAGGCTTTGGCTAATGGAAAGCTTCGCTAATCCATTACTTATTAGGGCACTTTGGAGAATTAAAGCCCTCATCCCCTCTGCAACACACATTCTTAAGTCTGTGGGGGGTTTCTAAGCATTAGCCTCATTAATACTTTTTGCTAATAATTTAAAGGGCTCGTTGCATTAACCTAACCCAAGTTTACATCACTCAATAGTTTAATGAGTGAACATGAGAAGGAGCTAGAGCTACTGGTATGATGTAAAGGTGTAGGGATGAACAATGTTTTAAGAGTAGATGATAGATCTGTATTTCAGTTCAATTTGGTTCAATCCAATCCAATTACATTTTATTTATGGGCTGCCAAATTAAAAACAAAATAGTTACCTCAATGCACTTCATATTGTGAGGTAAGGCAGAGGCAAAAAACAAAGTATGGCTATTTGGAATTCTTCACTTATCATCATGAACTATATGCACCACCAAACCACACTCACAACCCAACATCATCGCCAACCCACACACGCAAACGCCCCTCCCCTGTGTGAGCAGCATGGTGATGCATGATAAATGATACTGGACTCAGTCTCCCTAAAGCAGCTAAGACCTGACAAATAGCTATGGAGAGGTGCTCATGTGAGAGATGTAAATATCAGTCTTTCCAACACACAGGCCTCTATCTACAACTTCAGGCATTTGGCCATGGGGGTTTTATTAGACTTTTCAGTACCATTGCAAAAACACACACTAGATAAATCAAGTATAGACTCTGTCCCATCCACTTAATGTTTATATGCAGACGTTTTTATGTTTGTATGTCAGTGTGCATTGTACATGTGTTGTTTGCAGCAGAGCATGTTATTGAGAACTGTCTCCTGCTTGTTGGTCTGTCAGAATAAATGAACTGCAAGCACTTCACCTGCATCCAGGTGTGACCGATTCTTCTAGCTGTGTGTCTCAAACCAGCTCTCCTTCCACCACAAACTGACACACACCATACAGGCTTTATCACACTGACACAAAGTCCTCCAGTTTCTGTGGCCCGGTGACTGAAGGATGGAAACAACAAGGAAAGAAAGATGGATAGGAAGCAGGGAAATCAATACCTGAAGAGAACCAATAAATACCAGAAATTTAGAGCCTCTCTCTCCCTAAAACACAGTCTGTGCCCCTCTGTGGAACAATTTTATCTTAAATAAGGGGGAAGTATAGTTAACATTAGCATATAATCTCTAATATAACAGTCCTCTTATTAATCTATGATCTACAATGCAACAAAGATATTAAAAAATTGTGTAAGGGGGAGTCTCCTCACAAATCTCCCAAGTATCACCATCCAGTAGCAAAAACAAAAACACGTAGCAAATAGATATTGTATTATTTATTCATTAGGCTATGATTATACTTCCAGCAACAGGAAGGACTTAGTTTGTTTTCAGCAGAAGAGTGGTTGAATAAAAAAACCATGTATCCCCTGGCTGTAAGATGAGTGTGTAATCAAAATCAAGTGGCTGGTTTGATCAGAAATTCATAGAAAAAATAGGAAGTCTTGCAAGCTCGCGAAGCACTGTCCTAGCCAAAACTGCATCTCTCTGTTTAGTGTGTGAGTGTGTGTTTGAATGACCTACTTGTGTCCGTATATTGTTACATGTATTGTTTGAAGGTCCACAGCTCCAAAGTGCTGCCATGCACCGTGCCATACACAACTAAGCACTGAGTGGCAGGGAGAGATGCTTACTCACAGTGCTGGCAGGCTGAAAATATGCTCTGCTATATACTGTAAATGCCTCTGTGAGCGCCTGTGTGGATGTGTGGACTCCTAGTTTGCTGATATACGCTCCTTCAGGGAATTAGCACTTGAATTAATGTGCTCAGGGGGGTAGAATGAGTAAAAGATAACATGCCCTTTTCGACTTTGTTTCTTTAGAAATTTATCACTGTAGGTTCTTAGACTTCTGGCACTTCCTCTTACTGAAAATACCAGACCAATGATTTCTCACAAACACAATCTGTTCTTATTCTTGCCCCGGGTAGCCTCTCGACCGTCTACCCTGTTCCCATTAACATTTAATGGACCCCCCTTTGGTCCCTTCATCTTGTCACATTTAACATCATCTATTCAGCTCTAGTCTTTGTGCCCTGGAGATGTATACATCCTCTCTTTCATCCAAGCTCTTTTTGTCTTGTCTGTAACTCTATCTGCACTCCTCTCCTCATTTCTCCCTCAGTACCCTTTACCACTATATTCATCCAGTGGCTACATTCACTATTATCACACTCACCAGATGAATAAGCCTTCCCCTTTTATTCCAGTATCTATTTCACTGTTTTTTCCTTTCTTTTTTATTTGCAATGAAATTCTTAACATGCCACTTTTCCTACGTCCTTCTCTTATTTTTGCTAAATAACCCTTAATTTCACTCCACTCATCCTTCCACCTTGTTCTCTCTTTTGCATCCCTCATCTCTTCTACTGCCTCTAACAAATTCCACTTGAAGTGAAAGGTATAATGAACCCAGATTTTAGTTTCTAGTTTTTATGAGGATACGAGATAAGTGCCTCTTTACCACAGCCATGCTCTATTTTCTTTTGCCTCTCATCTGATCTAAAATCTAATTCCTTTACTTTGTTATCCATTATCTGAATCATGTACAGGCGATAATTGTGGCAAGTTTTTTTTGTTCCTTTGGTCCATTCATCCACTCATCAATCCAGCAACTCAGCTGTTGTTTAAATCCAATTAAAATGTACGCCATTCCCTTCTCCTCTAGTGGCTACTTCATCCCCCGTTAAAATTCATCACTCTTCTTTCCAGCATCTACCACCTATGTGATTTCCATTGAATTAGCATAACTTTATGCCGTTTTCAACAAATAGTAATCCACAAAAATCCATTTGTCTTATGTCAACCCACAGTAAAGAGTGATTTTTTAAAACAATATCCGCACAAGGAAAAAAGACACAGTGCAAAATCTGATACTTGCTTGCTATTTGATGCTTCTCAGTGCCTGCCAGTGAATTAATTTTTATTTTGTGTGTGTGTTTTTGTCAAAAACGCTCACAGGAGAAAGCACAGCATCAAAATCAACTATGGACAGATGTAGTGGGGGTATCGTGGCCCACGGGTTAACAGTTTATCCTTTTTCTCATCTCTTCTTTCCTTTAGCTATTTTTTCATCCACCCTCAATCCATTCAGAGAAACCTGACGCCATATATATCTTTGTGCCCCAGCCCAATCTATTGTAAAGTCAAGGAGATGAACGTGTCCTCTGGGAAAATCCACAGCTCTTCTGTTTACAGCCTTTGGGCTTTTACTGCTATTACTTCACTAGGACAGATGTGTGTCCTTTTCCTTTTTCTTCCCCACCACTTCCTTAATCTAGTGGATTTATCATGTGAACGTTGGGGTTGGTGTTGGGGGATAGTTTTTTTTTCTTTCCATTCTTACTATCATTTTTAAATGTATAATACGCTTGTACACAATCATTACTCTCAGGAAGTGAAAAGTTTCACCGAGGAAGAAAGAAAGTCTGATCCGATTTTGACAAAGTACCTATAAGAACTGCATTTCAATCAGTCCACTTTGTCATCATTTGGCAATAACTGGCATGAGGTGGGGAGCTTGGGTATGTTCATTTACCTGTAACAGATTGACCCAATCCAAAACTGTATTATTTATGGGATACAAGATTTTCTGATTTCTGAGTGGGTGAATGTGTGTCTCTTTGGTATTTTACACACGAATTGCACAAACAGGCTGCTCTGATGGTGTTTATCTAACACATTAGTGTCATACTGTATATCAGACATAATATTTAGCAGTGTTTACACCATTTACCAATAAGGGATTTCCCAATGGCATCGGTGCCTTTCCCTGTGCCTGAGCCAGCATGAAACAACTTAATTATCTGCAGCTGTGTACATAGATTTGGAAGAGAGTAAATAAATTGATGAATCGTGTGAGCAATATTGACAAACAAGTAAAAAAAGGAGAATTAAAAAAATAACTGGGAGGACAAATGAAAAGCTGGATTGAGATGTTTTCAAAGCGTGCATTGCAGTAAAGAGCTCAGGGAAATAAAAAAGGTATAAAGGCTTGTAGAGTAAGACGGAGACAAATGCAAATCATAGGGTAGTAAAGGGAGATGGTGAAGGTGATGAAAGGAAGGAGGGAACCGCAGAGAGATGAAATATGGAGAACTCTATAATGATACAAGACTCTATCAGAGTTACTTCAGTAAGAAAGGAAGTGATCACATACCCACAGATAGAAATATCATAGGAAAGAACAGAGAAAAGCTGATAAAAATGTGAAGGGAAGGTTTGACTGATTATCCAAAATTCGTTAATTGAGCACATCAAGCTCATAAAAAAGTCATTAAGAAAAAGGTATCATGATCCTTCAAACCCAAAGATAATACCTTATTTTTTGATTAATATATTTATAATTAAGCCATTTGCTGATTGCATAAAATAATAGAAAATTAATGAAACAGAAGGTAGATCGCTGCCTTGTTTAATTTGCTAAAGGGAAAAGAAAGAGAGTTAAAGGGTGGGTCGATTGTGATGAAGGGATCAGAATAAATAAATCTTCAGTCAACCACTGCTAAGTAACCACTGATAATGCTGATGATCCCATCAAGCAATGATGCAGTGATATTTATTTCTATAGGTGTTAAACACAACAAAAGGATTTCTCATACAGAATTTGATTATTATGCCCATTACTGTTCAAGGCTATGATGATCAAAGGATTTTTCTTTTTTAACAATTACACCTTCACTCTTAATATTAATACATTTTCAGTGCTGTTGAAACATTCACACAGTATATCCAGGTATTAGACTAAGGTTGTTATCCAATACTTGCAGCCATTTTTTATTGTAAAAGACAGGATGGATTCCTCCAGCATCTATAAGCAGCACAGTGAGTCAGCTGGGGTAACAAAGAGTCACACGCAAATGTGCAGTCACAGAGTAACTGTATTCTAGCTGACCATAGCTGCTTGTATCATGTCTAAAAATCCTGGTACTGGCAACAAGACTGTGTAGGGATCTGAAGCCCCTTTCTTCCAGGCACCCATCCAGTGCAACATGCCAGCAAGTGTCTTGTGTTCTTTCACCTCCTTGCTGTCTTTTTCAAGCAGCAGTAGTCAGTACAGCATCAACTATTCTCTTTTCTGGCTCTCTAATATGGCAATGGCATTTCAAACTTTGACAAAATAGCAGCTATACCATCTTTCAACCCAAAAGGTGAAATGAGTTCCCAGAAGGATCTTACATCATCCTTGCTTATTTGATTATTCACTGGAGTGCTTTGCACCATGTGATGCATAGCCCACGTAGCACCTATGTTTCTCTGTCTAGCTGTGAAGTCTCTGCCTACGGCAGTGACAGTTTATATAACTAATTCAAACTTGTTGCTGGAAAAATGAGAATGCACAGTGTCAAGTTTGAAGTTTTAAATGACAAAGCAAATTAGAAGATAAAAAAACAATAAATCAAACGTATCTTCAACAATCCAAGGTCGCTAAAACCTGCGTACCTCAATTTCCAAAAGTGTTTCAATTTCAAGCAAAATGTATTATGCATAAAAGTTTCAGTAATGATAATAAAACATATGGGAAACACGAGAGAGCAGCTGATAAAAATGTAAAGTTGGACTGATCCCCCAAATACGTGTACGGTTACACCTCTAATGGACAGCATTACTGCCAGTGAAATGTATCATTTGCCTTTTTACACTTACAAGTTTCACAATTTGTTATGAAAAAATAAATGTGATCTTTTTTTTTTACGTGGATTTATATTTTCCCCCAGTAGCGGAATCAGCCTAAGGGAACAAAAAAAACAAAACAAAACACTGATTAGACATAACATGACAAACCCTATTAAATTAATAACACTGATTATCCTACCTACAGCTACACAACTCAGTCTCACAACAGTTTGTGACGTAGTCACAATGTTTAAACTTTCTAATAAATTTCCCTGAACAGAAGTTTTCGTCACTCAGCTCTTACATGTGCTGATCAAGATGCAAGAAAAAGTCCATATCTGGTAGTTGTGGGTGATGGTGGTGGTTTAGTCCGTCTTGACTTTCATTCTGGAGACTCAAGTTTTGAGTCATACACCTCACAGTTTTCATATATGTTTTTTAAATATGTTATTAATTACTAATATAATTTGGTTAAGTTCATGTATAAAACATTACTGGCCTAAGTTTAGACAAACATCACTGTTTCCGTTAAAATACAACACTTACCGTGTCTTTTAAAACTTTTGGTGACACAGCCCATTTCTACAAAAAATGCTATTTCTGATGTGAAATATGTTCCTATTGTAATCCATTACTTACAAATTCATGCTCACTGACATGACAAATCTTAGCAATTCATGTTAATGAGTATTTCTCAAACTGCTGAGAGACCAGGCTGAAATACAATGAGCACTGTTGTGGAAAATTTAACAATAACCTGGGTGTGTTGCAGGTTATTGTTAAATTTTCCACAACAGCACCAACACTTTCAAAGGGAGGTACTCATATACACAGATATGCATATGCAGCTGGTACTCAAATCCTCAGGCTTCCCTGTTACATGCTCACACATATTGCATTTTTGTGTTTCTGGAGATCTAATTAGGAAGCCTTAGACATACTTGGAACAAGAGGTTTAAGTCATAACTATATACTGTATACTCAAACTAAATGTACAGTAGCTCTGTCGCACTTGAGATAAAAGCCTCCTCAACTGGCATCGATAAGAGATCAGACAGAGACAAGGGCCATGTGGTGAAAAGGTTATTTGGGGTTATAACAGTACTCAACCTTCCAATGATGAAAAGAGAGAGGGAAAATGAGAGGGCTTTGAAGTGCTAGTACCTAGCTAAAGGCTATATTCACCTTTTATTTTACAGATGATCTAGATGGAGGAAGAGAGGGGAGGGGAAAGAAAGAAAACTGACAGAGAAGTGTATATGTGAGAGAGTGAGGAGGGGGGAAAAAGAGAGATTAATAGAACCTAGCACATATGAGGTTATGGCAAAGACTGAGAAACACATAAATTGAGATGTGAAGAGACAGAGAAAGAGGAATTGGAGAACAAAGACAGCAAAAGATACAGCTCGGAGAAAAATAGAGATTCAAGTGCAGCGGCACCGGATTACTGACAGATCCAGAGGAGCAAAAGAGAGAGAGAGAGAGGAGTTTGTGCTCTATATGATGCATTCCCATTCTATTTGGATACAGTTGCACACACTGTCAAACATTTAAAACAAAGCATATGGAACTGCAGTGAATAAACTGTACACTGGAAAATAGGCAATAGAGCAATTTTCTGGGCTTCTGCATAGAAATCATGAGAAGAAAATAGATGACTGTGAGGTAAGAAATGTAAACTGCAGAAATGCACATCTGTGAGTACATTCTTGTGCTCATTAGTCCCTTAAAGAAACATCCATTCAAAAAAATTACAGCAACATTTCCATTCTTCACCCCATTGCAGTGTTTTTCTAAACTGCAGCGGAACAACATATCTAGTCCAACAAATATCTCGATTTCTGGTAATACAAACTGAAACGCACAAAGACTGGTGGAATAAACCCTATGTATACACATTCAGTGTCCCAGAAAATCTAATTGAGATAAATATACAAGAGCTACACTGCAGCCAAAGCCATGCCATCCTTTCTCTGTATTTCTCTCTCCCATTCCCCTGACAGGATGCTTGATAACTCTTATGTTGTTGTAACAAGAATGAATGAGTTGAGAGGGAGGAAACAGTGCATGCACGTGAGCACGAGTTCACCGGTTTTCATGTGTGAATGCTTATGCCACTGCGTGCTCGTTCCCAGGAATTTCTTTATATCGGTGTGTTTCTGTGTATTTCTGCTCATATACTGTAGACACTGTGTGTATGACGTGTGACTCTCCATGCGTGCACCACTTGACAGATGGCAGGCCCCCTGTGAAGGCCTAGAGAGAAGACAGGAGCAAGGGACTGATGTATTTCAAGTTGAAAAGCGACAGCAAAATCTGTTCAAAGTACTCAGTAAAGCCCCTTCTGCTGTCACTCTGTTGATCCATAATTGAGTGAGCAAATGTTTATAGTCAATCACACAGCATGAAAACATTAAAAAACAGACACGCTTTGTGTTTTTTGGGGTCCTCCACTTTATTTGCATTTGATAAATATAGATTTTTCTTAAAGCAGCTCTCAGCTTTAACTTTAACGATTGCAATGTAAATTTGTGATAAATAAATCTTGCACAAACTGCCACGTTTAGTCTGTCAAGGCCTTGATCTGAGCCTTTTTTTTCCACACTCTTTCTAGATAATGTAAAATAATAACCATTCAATGGCACACACATTTCACCCTCAAAAAGAAACTGACTTTGATTGTCAGAGTTAAATATTGGCGTAAGGGGCGTGTGAGTGTGTGCACATGTGTATATCACTAGATATACACATGTGCTTTCAATGTTCTTTCATTGACAGTCTATCTAATACTAATTAGATAGACTGTCAATGAAAGAAACTGAGAGAAAGTTATTAACTTTCCATATAATAAGACAACTGCTAAAAGTTTAACTGGGTGTCTGAAGCTAAAATATGTACAGCGTGTAGTGGATTACGCAAACCTTTATGTGAGCAAGTGTACCACCTTTTTCTGTTTGTTTGCTTGTTTTTTTTAAATATACCATATCAGTAACGCCTACATCATCATCACCATCATGAAAAATGCCATCATCATTATCACAGTATGTGCAATGACCATGTCCTGTATTTAATCAAAATTTTACTTTTTGGGGTTTTTTTGTTTTGTTTTTTTAGAGATGCTGTAAAAAAGGTGGCACTTCTGCTTTCTGTTTGTTCAAAGCAAAGATGAAAACCAGCCCAAAGATCCTACTTTAGAAACATGAACATGGGGAAATGGAGGCTAGAAGCTTTTCTGCTCATCACTACCTGCTGATACCTGTTGAAGTTGAGGGTCTGGCTGCTAGGCTGGGGTCAGCATGCACTCAGCTTTAAAATCAATCTGGGTTCTTGCCCAGCTTTGTATTAGCATGTTGTCTGTACAGATGCTTGCAAAGCACCAAACTTGTGTTAGCATTATAATGTGGTTGTTTCTGTCCTAAATGCAGTTTCCACTTTACCATCTCACTACCACAGCCTGTCATTGTCAGCGTTAGGATTATTTGCGATTCTTGAAGGGAGGTGATGTTTTCTTTTTACATCTCAGCCGTAAAAGGTTGGTGGGGTATTGTCATCACCCCACCAGATGGGTGTCCACGTCGCCTGCCCACCTAAGTTTGAAATCACCTAGGATTTTGAAATTGAATTTCCTCTCACTCTCTCAACTGGTCATGGCAGATTGGTGCCCATCACTGAGGCTGCTGCTTCCAGAAGTCCCTTCCAGTTTAAAGGGAGTTCATTCTCCCCACTGTCACTCAGATGGGCTAATCTTAGCATTGGGGTCATTGCTACTAATCTCTGTCTCTCTTCCACAGCATGTCTTTATCCTGTTCTTTTCTTCTCTCACCCCAACTCACCCAAACTCCTGTTAAAAGGGAGTTTTTCCTTCCCATCGTCGCCAAAGTGCTTGCTCATAGGGGGTCATATGATTGTTGGGTTTTCTCTGTATGTACTATTGTACAATATAAAGCGCCTTGAGGCAACTGTTGTTGTGATCTGGCGCTATATAAATAAAATTGAATTGAATTGAATTGAATTGCGGTCTCATATATTAGGTCTTTACCTTGTAATATAAAGCATCATGAGAAAACTGTTGCTGTTTACTGGTGCTATATGAATAAAATTAAATACAATTGGATATAAACAGGATATAAATATCATATTTACTATTTTTGACACCATGATTTTAAGACTGCAATGCACTCTTTAAAATGTAATTTTACTTAATATTATAACGTGTTATTATTTTATTTTAAATTCAATTTAATTAAACTGGCGAAAATGAGAGACCCACTAACTAATGCCCTCTTTGACCAGTTAAGCAGAATGACAATCATTTATATAAAACTATTTATAGCCACATTATTAGGGAAAGCTTAAGTTGTGTGTGGATGTGTGTAAGAGAGAAAGATTGCTTTTGTTAATTGCTTTGCATTGGTAGCAAATTTATAATTAAGCAATCAATTTCCTTTTCTATTTCCCTATTTTCTGTTCACTTCATTAAAAGCAACTAGGAAAAAAAAGTTTTAAAGTACATAAACAATATAGGTGTAAAACTCATAACATAACTGAAATGGCTCTCAATTCTCTTCTGACAGAGGAATGTTCTACTAAGACAACATTTCTAATCAAAGTTTTAGACTCAAAGTCAATTAGTTTTCATCAGGGGGGTCACACAAACAGCCACTCAACAATGTGCCGCTCATTAAAGCAATCAGTGTTTTGGTAAACACATCAAATTTAAATTAATTTTTAAGAAATGAAGCACCAAAAAAAAAGAAAAAAAAAAGACATTTGCCGTTGTCTGTGTGTACACAGTATGGTGGATGTAAGCCTTTTTCATTTCATTTTTAATGAGACTTTGCTATCCTTATGAGATGCAATTACAATGTTTGTCACTAATTGGCATGTGTGTGTTTGTGTGTCAGTGTATAAGTATCCATTTGTGTTTCTAGCTGTCTGAAACTCAGTGGTGGTTTGTCTCTTGTCCCGTTTCCACCCGGCTGTTTGTGCCACTCGACAGCACAGCGCTAAAAGCTGTTATTGCTGTCATTGTGTTGAAGCGGTTTGCATCTCCTGCTGTCGTACTCAGATACTGTTATCTAAGGAACAAGTATCTGTCTGTTGAAACACCAAACCTGTGAACACGGTGATGTTACTGAGGAGTGAATGAGTGGAAATAACATTATCCTGTAAATAATTTAACAGGGCAGGTCTCTGCAAATATCATGTGGAAATTTCAGAACTTCCAATATAGATACATACTAGTAGTATATTGGCTTAAAAGCCGGGATATGTCTTTAGGCTTACATCAAGAGTGAATACTGTGTACTGCCTATTGCTCTGCATACTGAATCAGGAAAATAATTAAATAAAACACTTCTTTGTGGCCAAACCCACCCCCAACTCCAGAAGTTTTACTTTAAAGCACACAACTTTAAAGTTCAAATCAGGAGGGGGGTTGCCAAGGTGCATATTACATTGAAATTGCCAACACTTTGCCGACTCAGTAACTGCAGAGTTGTAAAACTCTGGTATTAACATCAGCACAAAGAACTGTCCACTGGGAGATTCATGGTATTGGTTTCCATTGCAACTCCAGTAGGTGTAGTGTGTAGGTGGCCCAATACTTTTGTCCATAGAGTGTAAGCATTGCACAACAAAACCATATATTATAAAAGGAATATAAATACATGCAGACTGAACATTTTACTTGTCCAGTATCATCAGTAAATACTATAATTAGTGCAATGGCATTTCCAATTTCATGTAATTTATCGGTAATGCTTGTCCTTGAAAACACGTGCAATGTAAGTAATGGTTGTCATGCATTCAATTTCTAGTACTGGACTAGTTAGTATTGAAAAGTATATTTTTTATTGACTAAATTTTTTAAATGCATTTGTTTTTAACTTGAACTCAGATAAATTTAAAATGCATGACAGGAACTTCTGGCTTGTATAGTTTGTTACAAATTGAAGCGATTTGGGCATTTGTATTAGCATAATGCCTTGGTGATGTAAGTTTATGTATTCTCAGTAGTGTCGAAATATACTGAGCACATTTATTATTCATGTACATTAATATAATTGTGTGGCATTAAATGTAAAAAACAATAGCCTACTCTATGTAAAGTATATTTTTCACAAAACTTGCTTGGCTTGTTCATCTGTTTATTCTTGCCTCAAGCACTTTTTAAAGAAAAATCAAAGCAAATTACTTTGTTGTTTTGAAAATAGTAAATATGGAGTGTGTGCATGTACTTACTGTGGGTTCAGAGTCACACATAATAATTTAGACTGACAATTATTTCTTATTCCCAGTGCTTTCATTCCCGTAACAGCTTTTGCCTTTATCTGACCTTTGTGGATTGACATTGTCTCTCCCTCTGCTGTCGGATCACTCCTCCCTTTTGCCTCCCACTCCTGCTCACTGGTTTCCTCTCTGTTTCTTTTCCCTCTGCTTCATCTCATGCTGCTGTGTTCTGTTTCTCTCTCTTCTCACTCCCTACCACCTGTCTGTCCCCTCCCTTAAATCTCGCCTCTATAATCTCTCTCCCACTCACTCCCCTTTCCTGCCCCGCTCTGTGCAGAAACCAGACGGATGCTAAGGTTTAATGCTTTAATTTGGCTGGCTGTCAGCCCTTCAATCTCTTTGATACTTGTACACCTAGTCCCCTTGAAGACACTGTGATCCAATTTGGACGAGCTGGCATCCGTTCAGACAGAGAGGGCCTGTAGTTTATACTCTGTGCTATTTCTGTGTGTTGACATGTTTGTAAGGGTGCATGTTTATATTCATTTCACAGCAAGGCTGTGTAGTTTTATTAGAGGGAGGGTTAAGACAAAAAGAAAAAAAAAAGATTTATCATTTAGAAGCATGAAATGTCTATTGGTACACACAGGTACACAGAAAGACACACACACACACACACACACAAGCACTTACACAAACCTATTTACCCTTTTAATTAATACTTGGAGTTTCATGAGGGTGAACTGCTGACCAGAGAAGCACGTACAACCTTTAAGCAACATGTAGAGTAAGCTATATGACATGAGCATCATCCTGTACTATACTCATCTTGTGCTCATCACTTTTGAAGAGGAGTAATTTGTTATTAGCACATGGAGCAGAGACAGACACCAGTAATAGCCATTCAATCAAATCAGCTCTTATAATTGCTTTTAAAAGTTGAGGACTCCCTGCGATGACACACTGACTGTTTTCTAATCATCTGAGAGTTGAATCCAGGCCAGTGTGTAAGAGGAAGTCATTGTTATTGTACAAGACGTGTACATTTTCAAGATGCTGATTTAACAATAATTATTATGCCACACCCGCAAATATGAATACAAAACAGAATAAATTTGAAAAAAATTCATGTCTGATGACAGAGATTGAAATCCATGATACTGCATATTTAGCATATTACATAAGATATTATGGAGAATCTGAATTCTGCTTGTCATTGTCTACAGGTGTCTTTATTTTTATGGTACACCTCTTACAAATCTCTAGTGACATCCGATCCATTAGTGTAATACATTGCCATAAGGAAATGGATGACTTTATGTACTGACTATAAATAGATGAATAGTTAGATTAACTACAAACAGCTGTGTGTTGTGATATTGGAAAGAATACCTCATTAATGCAAATAAAATGTCTTAATGAAATGAAAACTGAGTTTGCTGTTGATTTGAAACACAGGCAATGTGTGATTTTAATAATGCTACAAACCCTTAAAAAAAAATATAAGTACTTTACTACTACTTTACTTACTATCAGTATGTTCTCATCTTCCAGTAATCACAATAATACAAAGCACCTGTGTTTGCACTCAGAATATTGGTCGTGAAATACAGGCTCTGTTTCAATCCAAAGTTACACATAGGGTCTTTGTTAAAAGATGCACAAACGGGTACAAGCAAGCAAGCAAGACAAAAAAAAATGGAATACTCGCCGGTATCACAGGTAGGATTTATCTTGATAGATACCCCTTAATGGAAATCTGTGTCTTCCATATTCCCTCAGGGCTCAACTATCCACTGTGATCCAAACCAAAAAATATTACCTTGTGTCTGATTAAACAGGGATGAGAGGGAGAGAGAGCGATTCTGTTTATGTACTTACCAGTATATTCTTTTCCTCAGGCACCTCTGACAGCTAATGCTTTTTTCACCCATTCTAATCCATTTTTATTAAGCCTAGATTTTCATTATATGCCTATGTTCGTAGAAAAAGGTACTTTCTAAACTGCCACAGCTTGTTGACCATAAAAAAGAACTTTTTTTAAACTTGTGATTCATTTCTTTAATGTTTCTCTTTCCTGACTGAACGAAGTTTTAAGCTTATTAGAGCTGGCATATGTTTTAAGTCCCTGTGTTGTTTTCCTGAATATGATAGCAGAAAAACAACTTTTCTCTTTTAGGTTTAGACAAGGTGGGAAGTGTATGATAATACAGCAGACCAAAAGAAAGAAATGCTGCCAGAATACTAAAGTAAGAGTAAGCTTAGTTTAAACAAATGACAACAATCAAATGCATTACCTACAAAAAGGAGCAAGTTTATACCTTTTAAGAACAAAAGTACTGGGTCATGCCTCTTAGTGCCTAGTATATCATATTTGATACGTACAGCTTTTTGTAAGGTTTTGAGACTTCTACACCATCAGTAGGATGATGTAGAAGAAGCTAAATAAATTACATTTCAGGTAAATGAAAAAAGAAATGCCTGATTCAGCAAATATGAAAGAAATTTAAAGTAATATATGGAAGTCAAAATTGAATACATTTTTAAAAAGAAATTTGGCAGACTGTTCAATAAACTCTCCATTTAAAAAAAACAAACAAGAATTTTCTGACAATTATTTCATACTTCAGGCTTTAACTGCTTAATGTTTGACAGCTGTTTTTTAGCCTCATTGCCACAGGTGTGTAAAACCAAGAATAGAATGAGTCATTCAACTGTGAGTCAAAAGTTTAGAAAAAATTTTGGCCTATAAATTGATTCCATGATTTCTTTTTCATTCCAATTGCTTATGTATACTATGGTTTCATCTCAGAGTGCAATGAGACATTAAACTGCATAATTTTTAATAAAGAAAATTGGAAAAATATGGGTGTCCTGAAGCTTTTGACTGGTAGTGTAAATTCAAATACAAAAATATGCTGTTTCAATATTTTTTGCTTATTAAGTAAATAATAAACCAATATTTTTTTTTTCACATTCAGTAAAAACAAACTTCCTAATTGAAATCTACACATGCATCTTTTTGATTCACAAAGGCTTAAATCTGCCATCAAGAACTGGAATTTCCCAGATTGATATCACACCGCATCCTCGGGTTGCCCACCAATCTATAACGCATGGTCGAGGCTGCTCATAGCTCCAAAAGTGCTCAGCGATGTTAATCGCCAACTATTAGAACAACAAATGAAAAAGAAGAAAAATTAGGTGGCCTCATACTGTGTTTGAATTGAAAGGTCACTCTGATGTCCAACAGCAATAATAACAGGTAGAACTGATTCTGGAGGAGAACCATTAACAGCATGAAGGCACAGAAAAAACTGTCCAAAGTTATATATGGTTTATTCTTCATTGTATTTATAAATAACAGGGATTTTTCTATTGTGATCTACAGCACATTTAGAAACTTTATTATGATTTTCTTCAGGTTTAATTAAAATTAGAAAGCTGTGCTGCTGATGTATATGTTTCTCCTTACAATCTCTTAAATTACAGTCATTTGCAATTACAAACAAAGAATTTGCATATATTTATATGAGTTCAGTGTTTATAATGACAGATTTTTTTCAAGTCTTTTTAATAAATACTTTTAATAAAGTTTTCTGGTAAAAAAATATATATATTTAAATGATACAAAAAATATATCAACCAAGTTCATTAAATCAACACTTTTACAAAAACAAGTCTATGAAAGCAAGTACCACAAAAATAGCTAAAATACATTAAAAAAAAACCTCATTTAATTTTAATATGCTCTACATTTTTATTTTGTATTTACTTTCCTAAATCAGACATACAGTCAGTCATACTAACAACTGATGGCTTTAACTTGTTTTTTATTTTTATTTTACTTTTTATATTTATTTATTATTTTATTTGGATTACACAATGAGTACTTACTCTAAGTTTTTGTGGAAGATGTTAAAGGCCTGCTTTCTGTTGCAGGCCATTAACAAAAGAAAAGCATGCAAACTGAAACTTCCAGTATGCAATTTTGGCTATGATCATATTCTCCTTTGGAAACTGTACAAACATTACTGGATAATGAAAGAAAGCTAATGGGTTACACACATTAATGGCAGCTTTTGGTTTTGCAATGCATGCTTGCAATTCACAATGCAAGTGAAAGATTGGCTTAAACAGACATTGACACAAAATAATGACCACATCAAAACATTTAAACATGGAGCTCTATGGGGTGTCAGCCTCTTGGAGTCAACTCATGAAATTGCAGTTTGTGGTTGCAGTTGGATTCAGCACTTCCTGGTCCACTGTGTCACTAAACACAAGTTTAAACCATCACTGGTAATGGTTCCTGTCTATCCACATTTGTCAATTTGCTTTTATTTGGATTATTGTGTAACTGAATTAAGATTTTTAAGTTATCAGTTTGCTCTTGCCAGTTACAGCTCACTGAAAATAATCACGTGTGTGTTGGATGCATGTGAAGATGCACAAGTAATGAGAAAGAAAAAAGTAGTCCTCTTGACTAAATCTTCATCTCTCGTTCAAGCGACATGTAGCAGAAAACACAGTCTTTGTAAATTATAAGTATAAGTATAAGTGAATTAGGTATGACTGAGTAAGAAGCACAATTTGCCTAACAAAGATTAACAGCACATGTTTCAAAAATTCATCAGTATGCATCACTATAGAGGAAGACAACAACAGGGCCTTATTCCAGGAAGCATGTTTAGCTAACAGCTCTGAGATTGTTAACTGAGTTTAGGGAAACTGGGTTATCTGTTCCCAAAAACTGAGTCACTCATCAGGATAATGGACTGTGCTTGCTGGCAGGTCTTCTCCTACAAACTGAGCTTTTCTCTAACTCCTCCTATAAATATAATTTTCTGTGAATCTCATTTTTCATTTTTCTTTTTTTAACTAGTAATGGCTGAAATAATGAATTCTCTATATGAGAAGAAAAGAAACTGAGGACATTATATATTACACAATATATTACACATCTGCTGAAAAAATGATGTGGTCATGAACTGTAGCATTTTTTATTTAATAAAAAAATGACTTAAGAGTGGATAGTCTAATGCTGTAATCAAGTACCCCTTGGTAAATAATTACATTATTTAGCTGTATTATTATAAAAATTCACTAAGCTTCACTAAATGAAAATTCAAGTTGGATATATTTTATATAAAATTTTGACAGTCTTTTAAAATGACAGAGTGGCCCAAGCTGCTAAAAAATATTCGTTTCTTCCCTGTCATGTTTTAACCATAATATATTTATCCACTTTGACACATTTTCTGGAAAAATGGAAATGTTGCTCTACCAGTTGCTGTGGTAAATTGTGGTGGCACACTACTAACAATAACTTACTGTCTTTACTCACACATGTGCTTAACCTGGGATCATACTTAAAGTTGAGCAATCCAACACAAAACTCAGAGCTGCCAAAGTTAATCAACTAATTTTTAAAGTTTGTAGAACACGCTTCTTAGAACAGGGCCTGAGATTTTGGTAACTTCTATCTCCGCTTGGCCGACAGGACAGAACTTATAACTTACTAATCTGATGACCTTTGGTTGTGGATGTGTAACAGTTTAATGGGACCTTTCAACCAGACACACTTGCAATCAAAGCATAAACAGAAATGTTGAGTGGCCAAATTAACAATCTGGCACATCATTTAAAAGAAGAACTACATCACAAAAGTTGAGAAAAAACCCAACCAACTGAAGATGACCCTCAAGGAGGTAGGTATATAATTCTCTAAATCTATAACTGGAAGATGCTCTCAGGAGTGTAAACACAAGCGCTGTAAAACAACATTAATAATAATGCAAGAGTGGTAGTATCATTTGATAATGAAGAAGTAATGCCAGTAAATACCATATAATTAGTTGAGTATTAAAAAGTAATTATGTAATACTAAGTTATTAACATAGGGGGAGCCGAGACATCTAAGGGTTGATCGAAGGGAGAGCACACGGGTGGAGCAGGGTGAAAGACAACATAGCTACACAGGGTTGTTACACAGATGAACCAGCAACGCGAACATGGCAAGACACGACTTAAATACATATGAAGGCACACGGGGAGATAACAAACAGGTGGGGAACACAGCTGGGACTAATGGGGCTAACGAGACCTGGGGAACAACGCAGCACACACTGAACACATTCACATAAGACACAGACCTTCACAATAAAACAGGAAATGAGAGCACACGACACGGAGACACAGAAACGACACTCACACAAATCCCTACAAATGAACCCCAACACAGAATCAATATAATCATAAATAACAGATAACCTAAAACACCCAAGAGACCCCAAAACACTCCATAATACCAAAATATGAAATGGAAACATAAGGAACTCAAAAGCTGGGTCGAACCGACCCAGGACCGTGACACTACAAGTGTTTCCAAGCAAAAAGTTCTATAACTAAACCTCCAATTTATACAAGATGACCTTGAAACAAGAGTCTGCTTTACTAGGCTAGTGCATTTATCAAGGCCCAAGACCACCAATGAGCCTGAAATTGTCTGGTTTTATTATTTTTGGCTAAAAGCTGTTTTCTGTTATGCTCTTAGACAGGTCAGGCAAGACAGCCAGTTGTTTGGGACCCAAGGCTGTAAAGGAACAGATTCTGCTCCACAGCAACAACTCAAACCCACAGACTCCAGTAAACACAACCGCTCTTCCGTTAAACAGCCAAATGATGATTTGACATCTCAGTTGAAGACCTCCTTAAAGAATTTCCCTCCTAAACAGCTTGTAGATTGAGCTCTGCGGCGAGTCTGTGTGGTTGTGTGAGTGTTCAAAAGCTCACTGATAGCTCATTTTAAAGTCAGCTAAACTATTACACAGTCCAACTATATTTTCTTGCAACATACCTTGTAAATTGAGTGACTAATAAATCAGTTTGTGTTTGGGTAGTTACAAATGACCAGCTTGCTTAGGATACTTTGTTTTATATAGCAACGCATGCAGCAGAATGTGCACAAAATGTTTTACTTATGCATGTAGTATAAATCTATATAATATATCTGGATTGCCGTTCAATATTAAGGCTGAATCCTTGCAGCTCAGTCATGAAATACTACATTATTATGGACACAAATGATTTCACTTAATCACTTAGGATGCAAGCTCCACACCAATCCTCCTGAACAGGCACATTTTGAATTGACAGTAAACTAGCTAATTAAAGTCAGTTTATCTTTGCTAACCTAGATATTCCAATTCTAGTGGGCAGGGAGAACTACTCTCACACTACTCTCCAAAAATGAACTAATAACTGCTAATGTGAAAAATCTGAGCATTGAAGTTCATATTGATGGAACAAAAGGACTATGAAGCTGAAATGTCTTCAGTTAATTTGTAAAATTATAATTATGTTAAATAATGTGAACAATTAAAATGACAGAATCTGTAATTAAAAAAAATAACAATAATAAAAGTTAACTTTCTCCCTGCATTTTACATTAAAGTACACTACATGAATGTACATCATTTGCTAAACAGATTTTTATTTCATGACAAAAAAGCTGAAGTAGAAACTGTTGAGTATTTTTGTCAGTGTTTGTCAGTGCGCTGTAATATTTCTGTAATAAATTTCCAATTTCCAGGTTGTGTTCTGTAGTTTCCTACCATTTTACAAGGTGTTGTTGTATTCTGTGGATTCCCAGTGTTATTATGATTCCTCTGCTCTATTCCTTTCCTTTCCTCTCAGGTCCCCCATCACACATTTATTCATCTCCTCCCATTTCAGCCCATATAGCCTTTACATTTATGCAGACGTCATCAGCTGAATCTCAATAACATGGAAACTCTTCACTTGATTGTGTGTCTTTTCAGTGAAAACACAACATATTAAATAAACACACAAAAAGACAGGAAGATTTAATATCTTATCTACAAACGCCAGAACGGCATAAGCATGCGTTTCCATATTTTATACATTTTTGCAAATATGAAGACCTTTGCATGCATTTGAACGTCATTCAATTAATAATGATAATACAAAACAGTGATCACTCTGAGCATCATTATAATGCTGTAGGCTGTCATGCATGCATGTCTAAAGGTGTAATGGGCTAACAGTGCATTGAGAAACATTGAGATCACATACACAATATTATCGTTAATTCAATGACAGCTATAACCGTCTCTTAAAACTCTCCATAGGGGTGTTTTCAAGATATAATTAAGATGGTCAAATGTAATTCTTTTTTTTTTCCATTAGTATTTTCACTTCTTAAGACTAGGATAGAAAATAGAGGAGGTGATAAAAAGCAATTAGGAAAAAAAAATGGAGAGAACAAAACAACGACAAGGCCATTAAGGATGCAATAAGGAACAGAGAAAAGAGATAGGACCACTTGAGCTGTCTCCTTCTTAATGAATTTATTATGTCTTTTCATAATCATGCGAACAAATAAAGCAGAAAATATATTAAACATATCTATCCAGCTTTTGTCTTCTTATCCAGATGTCTGTCTTAATTTACTGTATACATCAAATGATCAAATGATATAAAGACATTTTTTTCTCTACGATAAAGCCAAGAAAACAACACATCTTGAGGAGTAAAGTCAGGTCTACTAGAAAATAATGTTTTCTTTTTGTTCTCACATCCACCCCAAATCCAAACATAACAACACTGTGTAAGTTATGTATGTTTGGGTTTGTTTTTTTTTTAGTTTAAAAATACCAAAGTCACCTCATATACAAGGCTCCAATATCACAAAGGAAACTAAAGAAGACAATCAAATAAGTTTTCACTACAAAGACTCATTCCTAAAACTAACACAAGGCAATGGGCACTAGAGAGCAACATTTAACATTGCTTAATCTAACACTAGCAATTGGTCTAAGCAGCAAAGTATGAGTTTGCAAAAGAGGAAACAAAATAGAATTAAAATCACTGTGTGAAATTGTTTTGCTTAGTTATACTGGAAGTGTTACTATGTGAATAATGCTTAGTTTACTTGATGCCAAGCAAGAAAGTTGGCCCTCTAATAGACGCTTCATATTGAAACTCTTTTATTAAGACACAGAAGAATCTAACAGACTATAATTACATATTCCAATAATGTTTAGATATGCGTAAAACAATTTCAGCCTCTTTCATAGAGCTGAAGTCCTGATAGTGTTTAAATGCCTGAGAGCAAGAACAAATACAAAAAACCCCATACTATTTAAATGTACAGTCGTGGCCCAAAGTTTTGAGAATGACACAAATATTAGTTTTCAGAAAGTTTGCTGCTAAACTTTTTTTAGATCTTTGTCTCAGTTGTTTCTGTGACCATACCAAGCACTTTATACGTTTCAAATGCTTTTATCGACAATTACATGACATTTATGCAAAGAGGTAGTATTTGCGGTGTTGGCCCTTCTTTTTCAGAACCTCTGGAATTTGACTAGGCGTGCTCTCAATCAACTTCTGGGCCAAATCCTGACTGATAGCAACCCATTCTGCCATAATCACTTCTTGGAGTTTGTCAGAATTAGTGGGTTTTTGTTTGTCCATGTAAATTTCATAGGAGGTCAACAAGTACAAATAGCCTTGGAAGTTCAGTATATCATTATAATAATGCTTACACTGTAGACCAGTAAAGTTGTTAACTGACATTTTTATGTTGGGTGGAAAAAACTAGATGTCATACTAATGCACAGAAAACTAGAAAAAAGGGAGGGACAGCCATCATCTGATCAGTTGAGGTTAAGGGAAGTCAGACAGGACAAAAAGCACAACAAAAGACAAAAACCAGACAATAAATTTATGACCTAACACTCAAGAATTAAAAAGGAATGAAACTTACTATTAATAAAGAAGCCAAAACAGAACTCTGAAACTTATAGTACCAAATAATTACAAATTCAAACACTTGGAATAATAACTAAACTTCAACAGAAGCCCAAAGAAATATCAAATACTTTCATAAATAATTTAAAACTGCAAAAACCTTTGGGACATGACATTTGGACATGTTTACTATCCAAACAGAAAGTCAGCAGTATAAGTTATCATGATGACATAATGACGATGTACCAGTCCCAAATCCTGCTTTTTAGTAATAAAAACACTACCTATTGTCATTGGTCTAGGCCGCTGGGGGTATTCCCACGATACATTGTTTCTTCTTGACTCACTTTTTCCACCCACTCTGTGTTTATACGCCTCTCTGCAATTCATCATTAGTTATTACTAATCTCTGGCTCTCTCCCACAGCATGTCTTTTGTCCTGTGGTGCTCCCCTCACGCCAACCAGTCATGGCAGATGGCCACTCCTCCCTGACCCTGGTTCTTCCTGTTAAATGGGAGTTTTTCCTTCTCACTGTCTCCAAAGAGCTTGCTCATAGAGGTCATGTAATTTTTGGAGTTTGCTCTGTTTTCTTTGTATTATTGTAGGGTTTCTACCCTACAATATATAAAGTACCTTGAGGCACTTCTTGATTTTGTGCTATATAAATGAAACTGAAATGAAAATTTAACTGAAATGCTCAATGAGTAGTGCGTGGATGATCAGGCGACAACACACAGCAAGGATTTCTGCAACCTTAACATGAGAAACCAGGTATGTTATAATAAAGACATGCAAGAAAGAAATGCAACTTAGATAAGAGCATAATTGTTACTTCCTACGAGATAATGTAAACTTGAAGCATGAAGGCTTATATAGTGTGTCAGGGTTGTATACTCGGTATTTGCAGAGATAGTTGTTAGAAGTATTTTTATAGAGTCCAAACTCACAACAAAACAGTTGCTTATGTAGATCCAGGTCTAAGATATGGACGAATTAAAAGCAATAAATGAAGCTAAGCTGACACCCAAAATGGGAGGAGAGAACCTTTCAATATTTCCTAGTACCCAAGAGCGATCAATGTAGCATCTAGTTAAGCGAGGTAAACCTTCCTTGGCCTGGTAGAACAGACATCAGACATAAGACATGATCAGACTTACTGTAAGTCTGTTCATAAAGATACAGTGTGGGAAACATTCATCACTGATGTCAGTAGATAGCAGTCTAATGAATTCTGTTGTCTTAGCTTTCCGAATTCAAGTGCGTAATCCTGTGGCCACTATAGAAAAACATATAAGTTTGTTTGTTTTTTAAGACAGACTTTGTCTTTTTTCATACTTCTTGTCCTTAAATGTTTGGTTAAATGCCTACAAGTTCCCCTTTCCTTTGCCTTTTCCGTACCACACGTATGGCCGCCTAAAGCCAAATACATAAAATGCGATTAGGTGGAATGGCGATCTTCATCTCAGCCTTTGTCAAGATGCTGGGGCAACATCTTGGGTTTCACAATACATCCTATACATCTTTAATCGATTATTTCAACGTTTATAAGAATGCATTGATTTGTTGTAAGATAATCAATGTAAATTTATATAAGTATATTTATCTTTTTTAATGAAATAACCTAAAAACAAAACAAAATAAACAACTATATGTTTAAAGAAACTAAACCTTTAAGCCTGAGTAGACCCCACAGGATTCCAGAAACGCAGGTGGAACCACTGAAGCAAGAGGTGGAAACAAAGCTAGACATGGTACTCACCGAACCATTTAAAGTGACTGGTCTAATCCTATTGTCCTGGCAACCAAGAGAGACTCACCACGTTGTTGGTTTTCCTCAGATATGAGAAAACTGAAGAGGATGTTTTGTTTTAATTCATATCCAGTGGCCTGTAGTTGCTGGAGAAGTCAGACAAGGCCAACTATATAATAATCTTAGAACTCTTTGAAGGCTACTGGCAAGTACCCCTTGACCCTACTTATAATTAATGCACTTGTCTCCCTGGTTCGAGGGTCAGCTCTGTTTCATTTTACTCCCATCTCTTCGACCGCATGAACCACCAGTGACGTATTAGCAGCTTTCCAGGACTATGGGTAGGATAAATATATAAAAAATAATCTCATGTGTAACTGAGTCTAGAAAAGAGTTTATGGTGCAATATGCTTCATGTACTTGACTGAGATGGTGGTTGTCCAATGGGAACTAGGCAAAAAGAAGTCCACCTATTTTTAAGTTTCCAGGTGAACAGTACTTGTATGAAAGAAAAGTAATATTAAAACTAAGTAGCTCCCTCCATTGTTGGAAACTGGAATTGGCTAGGCTGCGCTATGAATTCTAGGATAGGCTGGGCCATGAAGGATACACCCGACTCATCTTAAACAATTTTTATTTGAACGAATACCTGCATGCTGGGCCATCCTTTGTAATCACACCATCTTGCATCCTTATTTGTAATATTGCCTCAAAAACGAAAACTAACATATTTTATCTGTTACCACTAAAACATAAATGACAGAGAACAGAGAGAAAAGCAATGTGCTTATTTCAGCCTTCCAAACCAGAAAAAAAACTTCATTTTCCAAGTCCTGGTGTAATATGGTCTAAATGTTCTTTCAAGTGCACATTTTATGTGAAGACAGAACTGTAAATACGCACTTGTGTGATATATATTTTTACATGAAATGGCCCCATTTAAAACCACTATGATTACCCTGTTGTTATTTGTGTTTTTCTTTTTAACTCACACTGCATGGTGCCCCATCTATCTCACTGAACTTTGCTCATTCCTCCACATGTTCCACATCCCTCCTCCCCCAGCTGTCTTTACCTCTTTTTGGCTTCCCCCAACTCCCTCCAGGCAAACACACACTGCCAGCTCTTTCTCCTTCTTTCTCACTCTGATCTCACAGGGGAGCACTCCTGTCCTGCTACCGTTCCTCCTCATGACTTATTTTGCTTCGGGCTTTTGCCTCTCTCCAACTTCTACACCTCTTTCCTGCCTCCTATTCTCTTCTTTCCTTTTCCTTCCCATAACTCCTTCAGGAAATTTTACGATCTGCTTTTAATAGAAGATTCCTATCGACGAATTGTTAGTTCTTCAGGGTTAAGAGTTTTAGTTCTTCCATGACATTGGGATATGTTACCTGGAGCATTAGTTCATGGTGAAATTCCCCATCTAAAACTGAACCCTGTAGAATGGATGTAAACCAAGGAGGCAGGTGAGGCAGCCTGCCTCATAACAAATAAACGAAGGCAATAAAGGAAATGAAAACAGAAGATAGTCATCGCATCCCAACTGGGATATGGTACAGTCAACAATGGCAGCTTATAAGTAAAGCCACCTTCGAAAAACTGTAATTTCTATCATTAATTTTGTTCTGAGTTATTCACACTCCATGCCCTCCTAACCCAGTTCAACGCTGTAAAGTGGGGTTGATTTTTCCTCAGTTCAACATTTATTCGTGCTCTTATCACCTCTCCTTTCTCCTCCATCCTTCACTTGTCTCCAGTCACCTCAGCTCTCCTGTTCAACTGATTTCCTTTCTATACTTAGAATAAGCTGCTGTTTTCTTTACCTTCCAATCTTTTCTCCCGTCCTCACCTGTCCCTTGTCCATATTGATATGCAGCTGCCCTTTGGTTTTCTGCTGCTTCCCACTTGTTGTGCACCTTGTGGTTATCACTTCTTCTCTGATTTACTGCCTTCTTATTTTGCCCTTTTGTCTATTTATTTCCCTTTTTCCCTCTTTACGTTTGAGTCTAGCATTTCACACTGAGCTGATTTGTAACCTCTTAAATGCCCCATCCTTTCTTTGATGAGAAAGATTACACTTTAACATGTGGGAGGGGGGCACATTCACAAAATATGAAAAGCTAAAGACTCCTAAATGAAATACAATGACCACTTAAGGATACAAGAGAGGTGAACATGGTATAAATCACAAGTTTGTAAAGCAGGATATTGGTTTTTAATTTTGTCCTGCTTTGAAGTTTTTTATGGTTTTACTGTGTTTTTATTCACATTCAGCTGCACTAACAAAATATATTTACACAGTTTGTTTAACTGTGATGTGAAGGGGAAGCAAATAAGCTTGTATATGCGTCTACATGCATAATAACAAACACATCATCAACAGACCACATAGACATTTGCCTTTGCTCAAATACTCTCTCATCCCCCATATCAATAGTGTGGCCCAGTTAAATCTTAGGATCTGCTCCCCTCTTTTCCTCTTATTTCACATCATTATACAACATTTTGTTTAATTTTTTAGAAGCAAGCTGTGGCCACCATCCCACCACGACTGAATGCCAATATTCCCCTTGGGCAAAATCATTTTCCACAAAATGCTCTGATTTAGCTGCTAATGGTCATACTGGGTTGCCTCAAGGTGAATGTGTGCGCATGTGCTGATTGTTAGAGAGCTTCTCTGTGTTTCCAGTCCTCAAAGAAAATGCTTTGTTCACTAATTGGTGACAAAGCACTGATTCAGTGCACTCATTCAGAAAATGTATTGTTTCAGTAAATTTGACTTAAAAACTCGATTTATGGAACATGGGAGAGAAGAGAAATGATTATCTGCTGCATTTACAAGCTGTTACAGGAGGAGGTTCTACATGTCACATGTGGTTTCCTTTCTATAGTAATGAAGCTTATGCGTAAATTCAATGAGGAAAATCTGTAATACAGGCAACACATCCTTGGTAATTCCTGGGTATTTGGCTGCTATTCTATTCTTTACACCATATAAATTTTTCCCAGGCTGTAAAAACTCAATTCTGACGTCATTACTTTAGTCCAGGCTTTGACAACCCGTGGCTTGCAGGCAACATGCTCTCTAATGACAGCAACTTGCTTGTGAGTGGAAAAAATGTGACCTAGCAGCCAGTTGATTGCCCTTTACTATTTCACATTCTGGTCACCTGGAGGTTGAACCTGCAACACCATAATATCTCAGAGACAACTTTGGATTGCAAGGCAGTTGGCCAGCTCGCCATCCTCTGACAAAGGTTTGCAGATAATTGCCATCTAATTTATATATGCAGAAAGATTGCCAAAAGTTTGCAATCCATCTGAGTCAGTCTGTGCAGTCTGAGCCCAACTGGTTGATTCTATCTTTGAAGCAACTATTTCAAAAGTGACAAGATTGCAAGTTCATAGCACATGGGAGAGCAATAGTCTCTGACCACCACCCTGGGTTATTGTAGCATTAGGCATAATTTTAAAAGGATTTCACTGTGTTGATAGTGGAGCAGTAGACTCTAAAAGGTCAGTGTTTGACGTAGACACCATGGGAGAATATGCAAACATGCTCTTCTGGTGTCGCCTATGTCACATGACACATACAGGGCATGACATGGTAAGAAGCTTAGTATGCATACTTTGCCTTAAAATATGTGGTTAACACTGCAAAGAAACTTTTGCTCAATCTACATTATATTTTTGTAACAAAACAAATTTTCCTAACTAGACAAAGCAAAGCAGGTGCATCCTAACCAAAAAAACTGATGAAATGAAGAACAAAGTAAAACAATGAAAGTCAAAGTCCAAACTATTCATATTGTATCTTTTCTGAAATTGAAGGGAAACCTCTATAAAGACTATTAAAACATGAAGCCCAGCTGCAAAATCCCTTGTGTTGAAATTGACCTATTTTTTCTCCCCTTACTGTTTTTTTGTTTTTGTTTTTTTAAAAAAAAAAAAAAAAAAAGATGTAAAAATGTAGCACCCTTGGACACAGAGTCACTTATAGCATATCAAAGTGCTGGAGACAGCATACTAACACAAGAAATAATAATTTTGAACTGCACCATTGAACCAGTGGTTTTCGTTGTCTGCACGTCCACATGTTTAAGTATCTATCTGTATGCTGTTATATCCTGGCACCGGATTCAGTCAGTGCAATAGGATTAATGGTTGACTGAGACAGAAGTCAATTTTCATTCTAAAGAACAAGTGAGAGGAAACAAACTTGATGGTCTGTACACTATCTCTCTGCACGCATCCTTGAGGGATCATCTCCCCCAATCCTTGCCTTCGCTGTCTCTCTGGAGTCTACTTTTGCAGATTATTATTGTGGATCCATCTCTAGTTCTCCCTCCATCCTTTCTCTCCTTCACACCTCTGGGAGCTCGCAAAGAAAATAATCCTTTCTCCCACAAGAAACAGCACGAATAAAAAAGTTCAACAAAGCTAATTAAAAAGTGAAGACTGATGTACATGTTCATAGACAGAGCAAGGAACTGAGGAGAAGGTGATTTGTGGGAAAATCATGTTTGAATGAGGACACTCCTTCCACTCACGCATTTGCACATATATAGTGACAAAAGAAGCTAGCTGAATATAGACATTCACATAGCTGCACAAAAACAATCCATAATGCTACGCAGTCACACAGCATTTTCTAATGAAGAGGACACTGTGGAAGAGGCACCAGTACCATCGCTGAATGTTTTATGGTCATTTAAACAAGCCAATTTCATGCTAATGTGACCACTGCTTACCATGCTAGAAAATTTTAAACATAGTGAGGACGCTCGTAAGCAGAAGGTTGCAAGATGAACAAAAGAAAATATTCAGTGACAACAGACGTATATTTCTTATTTTGTCTTTGGCATGTGTTAGTCCAGTTTGACAACTGAAACAAGGTGATTATCAAAAATAATAAGGAAGCTTATGTAAAGACCATCTAAACACCATCTCTCTGACTTTTTCTCTTTTTCTGTTTTGAATTTATCTTGAAATATGTGCTGATGACACATCCTTTAGACAGTTACAGTCCACCACTAACAAGGTGCACTGCACACACCGATGATCTAGTCTGTTCTCATTTCACAAACCCTCCTGCTGTTTTCTGCTTCAGTCTGCTTCGCTTTTCTATTTGTTAACCTTGTTTTCCTTCATTCTTGAGAGTCACATTACATTACATGAATAGATTTTTTTTTCTTTTTTCCCCCTGGGGCAGTATCCCAGCAAACACTGAGATGCTGGATGCTCAGTGTTTGAACGCCCAGTCAAAATGATTCATGAGTGTAATGTCATCAAACGAACCTGCACTTGGGCCCGTCTGCTGGATAGATTCTCTGAACATTTTTATAAGAGGTTGCATGATTCACATGATTTACAATGCTGAAAAGCT
>VUQR01010091.1:0-25653 GCA_015108515.1 Hemichromis elongatus | reverse complement strand
TCTAATACACTGCCTAAGAAAGTGAACAGAATGTCATAGAGATTTTATGGAAAGAGAGAACTCAAAGACAAGAAAGAAACAAAAGAATGTACAAGGATGAGGGCTGAACTGAAGGAAGCATCCTCAATATAGTTATACAGATATAAGTGAAGCAATCAGGGATTGTTCAATTCTGGAGTGAATATTAGCAAGACAAATCATCCATAATATGCCTATCAAATCCCATTTGCTGATGTAGTGTGTAACACAGCTCTATGAGTAGAATGCCATAAGGATTACATGACTTCTCCTTTTTCTTTCTCATATTTTACTCTCTACCTCTTTGCTTTCACTCTCTCTCAGTCCTCTGGAGCCCTAACATTATACTGCATAATGGAATATCGACAGAGTCGCTCCATTGTGCTTTAGACACACACAATTCAGCAAAGAGATGAGCCCATATTCTATTCTAAAACGGGAACCAATGTGCTTATAATGCAAAAGGGAGGCTAAAGAGTATGGGACAGAGTGTATCTGACAGATCGAATATTGTAATCTAAACCTTATCATTGTGTGAGGCGCCGGAATGAATCCTTGATAAGCAGCACACTGCACTCGGTAAATACTCATTTGCTCCATGTCCCTCATTCAGTCTGTCCATCATTGTCGCAGTGGTGCATCCTTCACAGACACATTGTCACTGTTTTTCTATCACACCTTTTCTGTCTATTTATCCCATTTGCGCCTGCCATTCTGTTTCCCTCCCTTTATGTGCCCTCTTTGAGTCCCCCCTTTCGCTGCAGATTGCCATGGTAACAGGTTACAGACTCAGGTTGAGACTGAAGGCTCTCTGCCACAACAAGTGCGCTGTTAATTTTTCATTTTGTCACAGGTGTAAAAAGTAACAAATTTATGTATCTTTTTTCTATTCTATTCTATTGTTTCAGCGGTCATAAGTAGTACTGATACAATCCATGTAAATATGAATTCAGCAAAGCTCGGCTTCTTCAGTCTCCAAGTGCCCCCCGTAAATGTTTTATAGGGTTACATTCATGTTCTGATTTCCTTTCTACAAAAAGAAAGAAAATCCAAACACTCAATTTCATTCCTGGGTTGATGATGCACCCTTTTCTGCTACATTAAATTTAAACTTGTATTTTAAAGTAATCGTGTAAATCTACAGTCACACTAGAGAAAAACATGGTTGGAGACCGTGGCATGTCAATCAGCTTATAATGCCCCTTCTTTTATGGTCCCTTAAAATATAAACCAAGTTGGAGATCACTTATGTCAATTTGTCATCTTTAAACTGAGTTTGGTGTATAAAGAACAAGATAAAATGGAAATAAAACGGCACAACTCTCAGCCACAGACTCTGCCACGTCCAAATGAGACAAATTTTTAATAAATAATGTCTTTAGAATCAAAGATGCAGATGGTTCAGTTCAATAGTGATCAGCATTCTATTAAGAGCAGCTTAAATATAAGGCACAAATATGAAGGCATAAGTAAAGTCCAAATAAAAACACGCAGCACACATAAATGAGAGGAGGATGAAAAAGAGTCACTATGTTTGTGATAAGGGTGAACTCTCCTGTTAGAAATTGCTGAGGACTATGTGCAATCCTAAGAACTGAGATTCAGGTGAACCGCAAGATTTATCCATATAGCTCCTTACAAAATGTTCATCCATAAAAAACTGAAACATGTGCGTAACATCTGTGTATGCGAACACAGATTGTTATTTATTGTCAGTTGCTAAGGCATCCATGTGTTAATGACGATGCTGTTACTGTGCCACATGTGTAAATGCACACTGAGTTTTCTGCAGTGTGTGAAACTGAAGACACCCGGCTGTCTAACATCCCACAGTTACAAAGCCTTGCTGTGAGAGGGTCTCTCAAGAAATGCTACAGCCATGGCGCAGCAACTGACGGTGCAGCTGCTGTCACACACAGATAGAGAGCCTTAACCCAAATATCATTTAATCATTCTCCGGCATTAAAACTTACCATTATACTGTAAAACACGTTACACAGCCGAGTCTTTTTTAGAAATTTAATAACTCTCAAAATGGAACAAAGGGCTTTTTTCCTCTGTATGGATTCTTTAGATTAAAAAAAAAATCACGATTGCAGACTGCAGAAAAGCATTTTGGACATTATTTGACATTTGGCACAGCTGATCAAATAGCACTAATTGGGTACGGCACTTATTTCTGGTATGTTAAACTGGTGGAATTGTTGCATTTGACTGTGCATATTTGAGGAGGAAAGCATGAGACTGGGGGTGTTTTGCATATTCATTATAACCACTAATCCTAACAGTAATATATTATAACATTCAGATAATAAAACAGCACTAACAACACCCATTAATAGCAAACCTGATATAGTAAAAAAGGGTGTAATAGACACACTGGTCCACAGTGTCCATTTCACGCTTTACCTCTCCAAAATGTGAAATGGGCATGCATGCAGAAGTTTCAATGGTTACAGTAATCTGAAGTAAAAGCAGAAGGAGATATTTTACTTCAAGCCAACATGAAAACAATCATAGGAAAGTCTTTAAATAGACATTATTAAAGCATTTACATGTTTATACATATTAGCCACCTAGCTTAATCGATTCTGACGATTAAGGACCCTGGAACAAACTTGATACATTTTTTGCTCGCTACTGACCTTGCGGCTTTAAATATATTATCTCCCCCTGCTGGTGATGCAGAAATTGCATCACCAGTGAGGTCTGAGTAAAGAGCGACAGGACAGAGTCAAAGTTTTGGCACTGTGCTCACAGTTTCCAGACATCTGCCCATGCCAATAATGCACTCGTTCTGATAACATCTCACTCTCTCATTCCTAATAAATAGACATTCCTAGTGGCAACTACTGCACATACATTATGAACAAATTAAGACATGTTTTTAGTGTTTAATTTGCTGTATTTTCCCTGCAATAAACCTGAGAAACTCGTGTTTATATGTTTCATTGTTTGATGCAACAGATGTGTTGTGTTCATTGACCATTTGTGACGTTCATCTGTCTGCATTTATAAATTAGGTGCCAATTAATTGCAAATGTTTGCCAATCTCTTTGAGTGATTGCAGTCAGTCCAAGTCCGACTGAGACACGCTGCCTCCAAACAAGGTGCCCTGTGCATCCTGATTTCTGTTGACAATGATTTTTGTGATTGTAGTCTGGTGTTTGCATTTAACAGATTCAGTCTTATTGATGAAGCTGCTTTTCTAACCCTTAGTGAACAAAGCTTGATGTATTGATCCTCTAATGTGGTCACGTTCAGATCTGTGTGATTGCACCATCCCCTGTGCATCAGTAATTTAAGGCTGTCAGCAACACTGTTACTTCGGATAATAATTTACATTTGGGAACTTGCTTCTGAGGCCACATTTCATTCTATATTTACAAAAACTCGGGGCTGCACATTGATTTGTTTGTGGAAGCTGGGAAATTAAATCCACCTGATGGTTAAATTAAACTGCACTTTAGTAGAAGGGATACAATTTTAAGTAACTGACCTTTTTCAGTTATTATGCTAAATGCCAAAAAAACTCCTTCTTGTGGTGTCAGACTTTTAGACTGCAATGTAAGTCTATTTATGTGTCATCATTACTATGATGATAATAACTTGTGATACGAACATGATTTTCAGTGTTTCTCAACTGAGCAATTTCACGGTGCAGCAGGCACAATATGGTAACGAAGTATGGAAGGAAGTAGTCAGTCTAACTGCTCATGTCATACAGTTAAGTGTAAGTGTTTTTGTATTTTTCTACTGTACACTAACATAGTGGATGTGTCAGATTTGTTAAAGTCAAATTTGTCAGTGCAGGTCAAGAAGGCCACAATTAGACTTTAATAAAATAAAATAAAATTTAAAAAATAAAAACAAAATAAAAACTCATCAGCAACACATCTTTTACAATCTCAATGATAAGCAATGTGTTGCCAGCTCAGCAACACCAAAAGACCAGAAAGACCAAAGAATACGACTAAAGTGGATAATGACAGAATTATTTCCATGATTAGGAAAAGCTCCTTCACAACATCTAACCAAGTCAAGAACACTCTGGGAAAAAAATCTATATTATTGTCAAACAAAAGATGCTTTCATGAAAATAAATTCAGGGGCTAACAAGGTGCAAAATCTACATCACAAATCTGGAAAGAAATGTTTGGAAAAATGAAGCTATAATTAACTTGAATCAGAATGGTCAAAATGTACAACATCATCTGTCACACCAGTTGGACAAAATGTTATGGCATGCCTATGTATGACTGTTAGGTCACTAATGTTTCCTAAATATTTAAATATGTTAACCTAATTATTTCTTTCTGCATTCATTTTCCAGAAAAAAGTCAGTTTTTTTCCCTCCCGACTGAAGGTTTGTGCCGCTGTGACAATTGGCGAATCCTACATCTCTAATCCATCTCATCCATTTATCTCTTCTCTTATCGATTCACCTACCTATCTGCCTATCTATCCACCCATTTATACATTAATCTCCTCATCCATCTATCGCTTTGCCACTTTTCGTTTACTTCTTTCCCTGAATGAGCTGAAGGATGAAGTGTATGCCTGAAAGATTCACAGTTATCCACATCTGTGACTTTCCCACGTTTGCTTGATCCTGCCTGTTTCCTTCTGTCATGTGGCTGCAACCTCTTCAATCCCTGACTTCCACACATATCTGTAAGTACATGAAAATGTGAATATGTGCATAAAAAATAAATAGAGAAGACACCGTTGTCATAGGGATAAGAGGAGGTACAAGAGGTGAGCTAAGAAAGGATGAGACCCAGTAAATTAACATATTAAGCGGATAAACTGGTTTCAGGTGGATATTTTTTCATGTGTAATTTCTTGTAATGTCACTCCTCTTTTCCTTTACTCTTATATATTTGTCAGCTTTGCTGTAAGAAGTGTATACATATTTTTACATGTACTTTGCTCGGAACCATTCATCTTCTTCTTTTTGTCTTATGGAGTAACTTTTTTGAGTGAATTTTGAATCGTGTTGGTTTTAAACTGAAGTCCCGCTCCAGCATACTGTCAAAGATGTTCCTGCCAAATTTTTTTATATACTTTTTGTATAAAATTTGAAAACTGTTATCTGACAAGGCAAGTCATGTCATCTCATCCTATTCAGCTGTAAGCCTATCGACCTAATTAAAGCATGTATTACAAGACTTTCTTTTTTTTCCTCAAGCTTGCCTATAGTATGACTGCTTGCTAACACCAGCTTGCTATTCCTCTGGCACCAGCCTATCAGAGAGCCCAGGGCTACACCATAAGAGTTGTATATAATCCTTTCTGTGATCTCAGTCTGTTTCTCTGGGCAACAGGCCTCCTGAGGTGAGTTATGTATCTGTCTCAGACAGAGTCAGACAATTCTTGCTGGAGGTAGTTAACAAAAGTGCAGATAACACTGAGAAAAGAAATATCCCAAAACAATCAAAATACGAGTCCCCTATTTATTTTCCTGATTCTTAACATTCCTTCTAGAGGAGAAGAGTTAGGATGTGAGACAAGAGGAAAAATCATAGAAGTGTCTTTCCATGTTTGTTTGCTTTTTTGGTCCCTGTCAAAACTACTTAACCAATAAACAAATGTTAGTTATGTTCTTCTCTACTTTCAGGTAAACAAGGCTGCATGTGTTTATTCGACCACTTTAAGGACAACTCACATGGGCAGAGAATGTTCCGAACAAGGACACTGTCCAAATCCCTCTGTGTTCTGCTTCTTAGTAACTATGCTATCTCTTACATAGGGATTTTAAATTAGCTGCAACAGGCTTATGTTTGTTCTCAGAGGACAGAGATGAATTATTTTAGTATCTAAAGTACTCTGCCTGCTGCTATGCTAATATTAAGCTCATGAAAACCCACAGGAAAAGCCAGGTGATAAAAAATATGACCCATATTTTAAAACTGAGACCAAGTTGCAAGAAAGCTGTGACTATGTATAAGAGAAAAAGTCAGCAGAGGCCCCGCTAAAGAGAAAAATATGAAAGAGGAACCCAGGATGACAGGGACTACAATTAACATGTGAACATGTTTTCACTTGCACAGCTTCTCACACATACGTGGATTTGTGCCCAAAAAGCTGAATGAAATTCCCTAAAGAAACATTTATGCTCTTTTTAAAAGGATCTGTGATATACTACAGTCTATTTAGCTGTGTCTTGGCACCAGTAAGCACACTAATTTAAATAAATGACTATTTCAGTGTTTACTCCCACTCTTCACGTTGATTCCTCCCTCTCTTCCCCACAGCTCAAAATCTAACTGACTGTAATGCATTCAGCAGATACAAAAGAAAAAACAAACAAACATACAAAAAAAAGTCCAGGAAATTCTAATTCTCTTCTGATTTTGGAGTCTGCTGGCCAAGGCAGCATTGTGAGGTGAATGCCAGGTTTATGATGCCAGGTGTCTGGATTACTGGTACAGTTTGCTGAGAGTAGATCAGTACTGGGTGAGAGACAAAAAGAATGAAGCTCATTAGAATAGTATTTCTCATGTGCTACAGAGAATCAAGAAGGGTAATTTTGCCAAAAAGGAAGAATAGGCTGATTGCACTGAGGTGGAGTATAGTTAGTGTGCTATTGGAGGTCTTGGATTTGAGATTTTCCCCTTTATTTATTGGCTGGTCAACTTACTATATATGACAACAAACATCTTTCACCCACGCCTTGTATATGTGTATTTAATTCAAATAAATATTTAAGCTTTTAAATTCAGCTGTTCTTCACTTATTCACTTGTTCTACACAGCCAGGGATGCAGATGAAAGAATAAGGCTAAAACTGTTGACGGTACGGTACGGTACAGCCAACAGCTGATTGGCAAGTGTGAAAGAGCCACCCCTAATTCATGAAATCTGAGAGGTCCACCAAGGCCTTTCAACTTTTGCAATGTCGCTATTCAAGTGTGCACCAAAGTCCAAAGTCCCCCTTAGGCCACTAGGAAACTTCTAAAGTCTCCCAATACTGTGATACTGATAAGTCTGACAGACTTAATATTAATATGACTTTTCCCATATACTGACCAAAGGGCTTCATACTGTGTTTTGCAGTCCTCCATATACTGTACTGCTCTTTTCCTTAAACTCAGACAAACTGTGCTGCTTTATCTGCAGCAAGGACCTGTGATGATTTCATTGCGTTTAACATCTGTATTTGTTCTAATAATATACGTTAAGGTTGATCATCTTTGTAAAACATGCCAACAAACAAGCAAGTGCTGCGTGTGCAGAGTAGGATCTATCAGTTTCTAGACCTCGTTAGTAGTATACCAATTAAAAAACTCCTCTAAGTTCAACACAGTCAGACTTTCTTTGGGTTAGCTGGCTCAACAAAACCTAAAACCCCAGTTAAAGATAACAGGTATTACAACTAGATGCTGCTTTCTGCTTCAGACTCGGTGCGCACTTATAAAAATAGGTATTTCGTGGGTCAAGTGATTCCTCTTCCACACAAAATGATTCCTATGAGTGCCACTCCAATCAGCAACGATCAGATGACAATAAAATAACAATTAATAGTAAAATGTAAAATGAAAAGAAAATTATTAATCTGGGTTTTTGTTTCATATAGCAGTAAAATGAGTATTCTAATTCAAATTAATTTAAAATAATTTGTAGAGTGTGCTTTTGGTGCTGCTGTTTATTACTAACTTGATGTCTTTACTTTAGACCTATGCAACTTAAACTGGACGATTCTAAGGTACCGTCCGATAGCTTAATAAAGGCTAAATAAGTGGCAATAAAAAAATATGGAAATTACAGATCAAAAGTAATATTAATTTTATTGATTTAATGTTTAATAGTAGTTCTTCAGATTGAGCGACCGATTACAACCAAGAATAAAAACATTTTCTTAAATGTTCCAAATAATCAAAATAATACATGCACATTTCTGTGACAGTGCAATGCACATTTTGCACTTCATGCAGTGGTTTTACTACCAACAAGGAACTTTACAACTGGCACATAAAAAAAAACCCCATAATCCTCCAGAGGAGAATCGAGATTGCACTTGTAATGTTGTAATGTAACATGTTGTAATTAAAAGGATCAGCAGAACCGTGGCACTTCCAGGTGACTGTAAATGTAAACTCGGAACATAACCTTCTCCCTACCAGTCTTCTACCTGGGAGCATGAAGTTCAAATTCTGCGTGAAGCCAAAGTCGGCATCGGCTTGGTTGCTACCAAGATGGATTAGGGTCAATAAAGTTGTTAGATAAAAAAAAAAAAAACTTTAGGAACATGCCGGAGAATAAGTCTAGCAAGTAAGGATTGGCTTAAAATCTTATATTTAAATTGAGAAGATCAAAATCTTTTTTAAGCAGCAGCAGGTTGAGTCATCCTACTACCAGATCAGAGTTCGCAACCTGTACCTACCCACTGCTCTACCTGTCTCTCTTAATGTTGCTAGTTTGTTGCTCTCTGCATGGCATTTTGCACACTGCCAGCCAGTGACTCATAAGTCAGAGAATAGCAGCAATTTACACATACGGTTTTATGCACACAATTTACAAATGAAACCACAGTGAAAAAAAGAACTTGCACACACACGCAATCACTTGATTCATAGACAGAAAGAAAACAAGAACAAAATAAAATAAAAAACAGGCACCTCGAGCAGCACCTTAACACAGCGTAATGTTTGTTTGGCTGTGCAGCCCAGTCAACCATAGCTGGATTTTCCAACAGCTAGCACACAGGTGCATCGGATTAACACTTAGTGGGGTTGAACTGCAAAAACAGCCTACTGCCATTTCAATGCCCTGTGACACCGTGCTGTCTATGAAGAGTTCCTAACACCTCGACAGTTTGAGATTAAAAATTTAATAAATAAAAACAGATGTAACTGTAGCCAACTGTATGAAAACACAGACTATATGCTTAAATTTGATGACACACACTGTCAGTAACATTTATAATAATGTGGTTAATTCTTATTCTCTATCTATACGGTTCAACTGGATAAGATTCTCTATAAATGCTGTGTTACTCTCCACTGTAATGCGGATAATACCCAGCTATACGTTCTGCTGACAGACAGTAATCTAAGGGCAATCTCAAATCTTGTGGCTTTTCTCTCTGAAGCTAAATGCTGATGACACAACATGTCCGACAGGTCATATCAGGTCCAAATCTGAGATCCTTTAAGTCAGCAGGGGTGTCGAACTCAAGCCCTCGAGGGCCAGTGTCCTGCAGGTTTTAGATCTCACCCTGGGTCAGCACACCTGAATCAAATGATTAGTTCATTATCAGGCCTCCAGAGAACTTCAAGACATGTTGAGGAGGTCATTTAGCCATTTGAATCAGCTGTGTTGGATCAAGGACACATCTAAAACCTGCAGGACACCGGACCTCGAGGCCTGGAGTTCTACACCTGTCTTTTAGTGGGTACCTAAAATCCTGATTGATAAGATGATGATTTTTTTTTCCAAATCTGTCCACCAACATTTGGAATCGTGTTTTGATATGTGACTCTCAACTTCATCTTGACATCGACATCTTAATGCATGCTCAGTCATCCAGGTAAGGAAACCCCAAAGGTTAGGAAAGTTTAAACTTTCTGGGGTCATACAGACATACTTTCTCTATCTAGGAATATTGATAGGAATATTAAAAAGTTAAAGCTTTTTTTCTTTTTTCTTTTTTATCTCAAACAAGAAGTTGAAAAAGTCATCTATGTGGTTCTGTATCATGTTTGGACTACTGTAATTCCATCTACTCTGGCCTCAGCTAAATTTCCCATCAGGTTTTCCACCTACAGCTCATTCAAACTTGCTGATAAACTTTTAAGGAATTCGCTGAGATAAATTTATATCACTACCATTCTCGATACCCTACACTGGCTATCTTTTGGGTATCAGATTGACTAATAATTGGAGAAAATTTATCATGATACCAGGAGGGACCAAACTTTCATACATGCCCCTTCCTGTTTTCTGTCTATATATGATATTAGAGGGGACCGGGGCCTTCCCCAAACCACAGCCACAATTCATGTTCAAGACATCCGCCATTATCTACTAGAAACACTGTTAAACCTAAATGAGGATGTGGTCTGAGCAAGCAAATTACTTTTAAAGCTGTACACAATCTTGCGAGGCATTGTGTTACTTAGAAGGCTAAAGGGTCCTTTCAAAACATTAATAAAAAGGGTGGATTTGTGGGTATTATCTTTCTGCAGGTTTCCAGAAGTTGAGCACTCAAGCAGAGACTGTGATATCAATGAGAGATGTCTTACAAAACCTAAATCTTGATTTTCATGCTTAACTGTAGTTTGGGGTAGCCTAATGTGTATCCTTAAAGAACACAGACACAGTTCATCTTGAATATTTGTATTAAAATAAATAAAGAGCTGTGTTGATGGAAGAATGAGTCATGACCAATTGATTCAGCTCATTTTGAATCCTTTCAACACACTATGCATAATGCCAAGGTGCACTAAATGTTTTATAATAATTCAGTGGAGGAAAGTCCTCTAATCTGGTTTTCCTAACTGCAGAAATTGACAATGTCCCACTTGATTATTGCTAGTATGAAATGAGTAACCACTAAAGGCTTATTTGGCTGGAAGCCCAAAATGATTGCCAGTCATGTAACATGACTGACAATCCATTCAAATATAAGCTAATTACTTACACATTTTCCCAGCATGGGCATGACACATTTGTATAATTATATATTTGAGCTAATAGCTCATGTGGCCTTCTCAGAGACAGTTTGAGAGCACTCAGTCAATGCTAAATGACATCCTTTCCATCCAGCCTACTACAAGAAGAGAAGGGAGAGGAAGTGGCAGAAAACAAAAAAAGCAATAGCAAGTGAAAGATTTACAACAAAAAGTGATGTATGGGATTTGTTTATTCCAATTCTTCAAGCTTTAAAGGCACAGAGAGTAACTATTTATGAAAAGCACTGTTCCAAAAAAATCAATTAGCTACTGAAAAGACAGATGACTTTTCCCTGTGCTAACTTGTTCACTCTCTGTCTTACTCAGTTTGAAACTATGAACATTAATCCACTCATGAAGATGAACTACAGAGTGTGACTAATATGCAAGACTGACCTTTCAGTTAGTTTATGATGTCGTGTGTTTCTGGATGTAGTGTGAATTCCAGATTGTTACCAGCTGTGATAGAATAGCTGATATTGATTTGTGCGTCTGTGTATTTGTGCACTTTGGTAATAGCCTTGATTGATTCCCGAATACTCATGCATCTGAACCTCAGTGTGTTGATTGGTGTTGCAGTTGCTATGATCTTATCACAAGATGGTCCTCGGTTAAATCATTTTCTTGTTTCCTGCCTGATGTCTATAAATCAACACACTGAAAATTGCTTTTCTTTATCTGCTTACACCAATTATTCACACTAAGCATTCAGATTTGACTGACTGTACAAATTGACAAGTGTGTATGTTTGTGTTTCCCATAGGGTCATCTTCCACTGCTTCTCTCTAATATTACTTTGAGCATTATACAAGTTTAATGCCTGACGGTATGCATTCTGGTGTTTCTTGACAACTCCACTAGCTCATCAACACTTTTTCTCATGCTAGCAAAGGTCAAATCGGGGCAACTGTTGGATAAGCATACATTTGCTAACAATGGTCTGTTTTTAGATTTAGACTTTTACATTAATGCCCCAACTACTATCATAAAAAAAGAAAATCTGACAACAGATTTAGGAAAAGTGCAGAAAGCTTTGGGTTTTGTTTTTGAATCTGGTGATTAGTCCACAGTAGACCCAGCGTTTCCCCCACTGTCACAGGTTCCTGTGACATCCTATGTTCCTATATTTAAAGGATGATGTTTGACTTGTTTTTAACGTCTATCTGACTGTTCTTATTTTATTAGTACAGTTATTATTGCTATTGTTTGTTGCTATTTTTTTCATTTAAAAGTTTGAACTGAGCAACAAATGGAAGCACTGCATTTCTGTATCCTACTGTATCCCAGATTTTCTGAGAACTGTGTGTAAGGGATTGCATATAAATCACAGAGTAAATCACACAATAATACACTCCTTTTTAAAGAGATCCAAATAGAAACCATACAACCTTGTGGCTTCTCTTTACCATGGCATGTTAACAAGCTCTGCACAACTTGTTTACATAGTGAGGCTGGATCAAATTGCAGCCACAATCAAGATAATTGGAGCACATTTTAATACCAGGTGTAACTCTGTCAGCTATAAATTATGTTCCTATACAATGAAATTGTGGTACAGGAACATAAGCCAATTAGTTAGGTGAAATGTAATCACTGCCCATATTATGTTTACAGCCAATCTAGATAATTATCTACCTATCTAACTTTTTCTTCATGAATGATGTGCAACATTTATGAATGGTTGATTTTCTGGAAAATGCAATGTAAGCACATTGACACTGACACCTTGATGTCAGAAAAGAGACAAAGCCAACTACGGGCACATTTAGAACACTGTGGTTTCATCAGTTAGTGCCATTAGATAGTGTTGTTATTGTTCGTGTACCTTGGGTGTCAATTTGCTGTGGACTGTTTTGATCAATATCAGTCTCAGTATAATGGCATGACACTGAGCAGACATTTCAGCCACTAAAAAGTAATGTGGGGATTTTTCACATATCGCTTAACGAATTGCCCCCCCCCAAAAAATGTAGTTTCATAAACAAGAAAATACAAATTAGGTATAATTTGATGTGAGCACCCTTTCCTTTTCAAACAGCAGCGAATATTTCATGACCCTTGGCAGGGAGGTTGTTCCAAGCCCATTGGAAAGCTGGCAGCAGTCGTTATGGTTGCAGGCTGTCAAATTTGTTTTTGGTCAGCGATACTGAGAGCACAAATCTGTGTTGTGTTGGTGTCTTATGCAGGATTCCTCATTCTTGGTGGTGATTATCCTAGTTGGATAGCTGTTGTCATAATATAATGGATATCTGGGATATATCCCCCTAAAATCCAAACAACAAAACAAACAAACAAACAAAACACATATATTACTTTGGTATAATAAAGAGACTAGAAAGCCTAAAATGTGCACTTTTGTGTGTAAAAATAATTTAAAGGCAAAAGTACATATAAAGAGCTATTACACTCTACTTGAGCACTCAAAGTGCTTTATACAGCATCCCGTTTACACACATTCATACAAAGCACTGTTGTCTATATCTACATACCTGAATGCGCTGCAGGTTCAAGGTTCAGCATATTGCCCAAGGACACTTTGGCAAGAAGGGTGGAGCAGCCAGGGATCAAATCTCTCTTTGATTTTATAGTGTTAAACTAGTGAAAACTAGTTCATACTATTTAGACACCTACATTTAGACAACTAATAGTACAACATCTTGTGCTATTAGTTTTTTCTTTCTTTCACGCAAAAAATCAACACACACAAAATGTTACTTTCTTTCCGTCCTTGTAAAGTCTACATGTTGCAGACAGAACAAAAATATTTCCAGAAAGTCCACTTAAGACTGCTAAAAGTACAGCTGTGGGTTAGCAAGCATATGGCGAAGAGTGGGATTTCTGTGATGGAGGGTACATCTGTATGCTCAATTCTCTGAAGTGGCGAGATACACAGCAGCCACTTCTGGGAGGGCTAAACAACATTTTTATTCTTTATAGGCTTAGCTCTTCTTTTCAACTTTGTTGTCTTTGAAGTTGAGTGTTTATAGGGCTTTCCTTGTTACAGCTGCCATTACACTGTGGAAGCACATAATCTGGACCTGAGAGATAAAGACTGAGTGAAATGAAAGCAGAATAATTTTTAAAAAAGTCACAAAAATATAATGAAAGCAGTCTTACTCGACTTGATCCCTACGACAGATGCGGAAAAAGGCTAGGGTCAAGAAGGTTTTGTCTTATTATATGTATAACAGATGAGTCACAAGAAAAAAACAAAACACCCCAGCACATTTTCTAATTTCCTCTGACCTGGATTAGCTTCACTAATTACGGTCCATATGGATGAATACACATGGACATGCATTTACAAAATAGGACGCTAAGAACTTCATATTCCTTTTTATGCAAATGATTTCAGTCATGCAACAGCTGGCCCTACAAATAACAATAAGGCTATTGCCAGCAATCAAAGAGTGCATGTGGCATTATATTATTGCCTTAAGTTGGACAAAAAAATATATTCTTTGAATCAGGCAATTAATTTGAGAACACTTGAATCTCTAGAGAACTTTACAAAGACAATGGCCTCAATTGTACATCAAGTCTAGCATTTGAGTACCACTTGGCAAACATCTTCCATCATTTTTGAAAATATGACAAGTTCACATGACACAGGTGAACTCTCCCCTTCTGTTCACCAGTGATGGGGTTGGTGTGAGTGCATACATCAGTCGGGTTCGATATATTAATCCGTGTGCTTACATGTCTATGCAAGTTGACTGTGTGTGCATATGTGTCCAGATGTTCCCATCCAGCTCCTGTCATGAAGCATCAAGGCAGACTAATCCTAGCATAACCGAAAGCCCTCTATATTTTTTAAAAGCAAGCACGGCAGCATGAGGGAATAACGGAACAGTTGTAATCCCTAAATGAAAAAAAATCCAGCAGATGTGCAACTCAAAGAAAAATACGAGACTTTCTAGAACACAGAATCTCAGCCTGACTTACTAAGACAGTGGAAATGTTACAAAGTAACATTTAAAGACAATGTTATCATAACTGCCTATAAGTGGACATAGTTATGGGTGCTTTTTGTATGCCCACATGATGAAAATGTGGGCATGAAAACATAAATGAGCAAGCGACTCAACTGAAACCCAACATCATGAAACCTTTAGCAGAAATAAGTTTGTTGTCTCTCATTTTTTATGCATGCATGCAGAAAAATATAAAAATCTTCTCAGTTGCAAGATTTTTAATGTTGTCTTGCATGTACTGACAGTTCTAATCTCCACCACAACATTTCATTCTATATACATAAAACAATAACATTAGCTTTTAATTTACCAGATACCATTCTGAAGGCCCAGCTTTGACAGTTTGGCATGTGCAATCCTGTTTTCTTAAACCAGATGTGACAAGCGAGGGGTAGAGCTGACTGAGCACCAGAGGACAAACCTATATAGAGACTTGTCAGTCACGAGTGGGCACACCCAAACCTTGCCCTGCTTTATTATTTTGTTTACCCCAAATGAGAATAGAATGTACTGAAAGAGAACTGAAGAAGACTTAAAGCTTGCGATTATTTCCATAAACTTACTATTAAACTCTTAATTAAATCACATAAGAAAGCAAGTTTCATTTTCTCATAAACTTCTAAACAATCTGACTTTTTGCAACCCTCTGCTGGCCATCAGAAAGAATGCAACTTTGAGGCAATTCTGCATTGCCTACACTTTAAGATGTGAATGTTTTCTCTGTCTTTTACATAAGTTCTATGAGAGCATAAAACCATTTTAAAGGAAACATCAGCCCTGGTGTTACAGTAGAAGGTAAATTTACAGAACTATGTTGTAATTTAGCTCCAGTCTGTGGTCTAGATGACATTAGGGAGTATAAAAGCTAAAGCCTGCATGCCCAATAAGATTCGGCAACTGGCTGGCCTGTAATATTATTTTAAAAGCCTGTCTCGGGTGACTTTTAGACAGTACGCTGGCACGAATCCCACCGGTAAGACCAGGCTGTTATATCAAAGCCTGTTATATCCATTAATGCCTTTTTGTGTGTGTGTAAGGTGGGGACATCCAGTGGAAATTAAACTGACAGCTTCTCAATGTGTGACTTAAAAAGTGCCCTAACTGTTTTGTGTGAGCACTCTGCTAACCCGATGATATACCCAAGTCATCATTGCTGCACTGTTACATTTTCCAGCTACAACACATCTTCGTGTTGTGATGACTTTCATTTCTGCTGTGATAGCATTATTGGATTGGTAGAGAGCAGAGCTGAGATGCGAGCGCATTTCTAATGGGATCAACCGCAAACATTATCCTTGCGCGATCTATTCTGTAGCATTTCATTAACTCATTGTCATTCAGTATTTGAGAAATATTCCTCCTACCTCTTTGCCTTTCTCTTGTTTTGCTTCTTCCCTGCTTATGATTCTTATTGTTTTCCTCTCTGCTCAGTTTACTGTCTTTAGGTGCTCTCTGAAAGACTGTGAATAACTTTCCTGCAAAGTTTTTGCACTGAGAAGCTTCATGAATAAAGCTCCTAACCTTTGCCAGAATGGTAACTGGCAAACTGTTGCTGCTCTAAAGTTCCTATTGAACAACAAAGGCTTTTGCTTGGCAAGCCTCTGATTCAGGTCATATTTGTAAAATTCATTTTTGGATACGCACGCGTATGTATGCCTGTGTGTGTTTTAATGAAGTGGCCTGGTCCGTGGCTAAATTTATTTTAAATCTGGAATCTTCTGCTTGTAAATTATTTTTCTCTACATTTTATTTCACACACTTTCGAGGCCTTTTTAGATTCATTGCCAGGCAGCCATGATCTTTCATCACAAGGCCTTTGAAAAGCTCTTTGGAGCTTGACATGATGACACAACATACTTCAATGACAATGAGAAAACCAGACCCCAGGTGTGAGAGGTTTAAATAAGACCAGCTCCACCTGTCACTTCCTCTACAGATTATAATCACTGGCATCTAATCTGCAACCTATAACCTTCAATTTTATGGCTTTCCAAGTGTAATAAGGTAGGACAAATATAAACTGTCTTGTAGTGTGGACGGTTGAGATGAAACAACCAAACTCTTTATTTGGAACAATATAGATAAATGATTTCTCTTTTTCTAAATTAATCTTTAACGCAACCCCTGCAAAGCTCTTCAACATTAAATCTTAAAATATAATAAAGTCCTACTATTAAAAATTTTTGCTTTTTTAAAAAAAATACTGATAACTTCTAATTATATTATTATATATTTCTGGAAATACAACAAGTGAGTAATAACTTTAATTCAAGCTTGAATTCAGTATTTCTGGTATAAATATGTCATTTATCATTTCTTGGGGCAGTTTGGTTGTTCCAGTTTAACTCCATTATTCTGAACAAATCATAAGACAGAAAGACAGTCAACTTGTTTAAATACTTTCTCACATGAGATGAAGAATCAGGAAAAAAACAACACTAATATTTCCATTACTATAACAATGACTCCTTGACAAGCACACAGACAGTTGCATATAGAGCTTATATGCCCTGCCACATGCAAATCAAACATATGTACTCTCTTATGGACATGGTAAGGTGAACACACACACAAGCAATTTTTTTTTTTTCAGAAATACTTATGTTTACAAGTCACATACTACAAATACACATGAGCTGATGCGTATGCAACTTGCCAGATGGCATCAGGGTTTTTTTTTTTTTTCCCAGAATGGCAGCCTTAAAGTCAGCCTTGCAAAGTCAGCCAAAGCTTCTACTGCATTGACCATACACAACGTACCACACACACACATATGAACAAAACTGCACAAAAGCACGCACAATGTACATTAAGGACTTTGCATAATTCGTGCCAAATAAACAAAAGAAAACCAAAACAATTGTTTGGGGGTTTTTTTGTTTTTTTTTAATGAAACTAGTACTTGGGGAAAGACAGGATGTATCCCTACTCTTTGACAAAAATCTGAATGTATTTCTTTTACCGTGTGACATGTTGGATAATGTACCGTTTATGGCTTAAGGGACTGTTAGATTTTTAAAACAGAGCAGAGAACAACAGCCTAAGAGTTGGATATAAACAAACACACATTCAGGCGTGGACAGGCACACGAACACACAATTCAGCACACACTTATGCTCTGGCCTTACATTCCCCTACACCCTCCTTTGCCCTCTTCACAGTTTTGAAATAGCTTTGCAGTAGCAAGTAGATGTCACAACACATAAAATGACAGTGACATCTCCAAAGGCAAGAACAGAGTTTTCCATGCTGAGGGAGCTGTTTTAGTTTTTTTTTGTTGTTGGTTTAAAGGCATGCATTTACATGCAAATGAACAGAAAAAAAGACAAATGGTCCTCTCGAGTATGCGGGTCATCAACAGGGCATGAATTCCTTTAAGGAATTACATCCTTACATGATGTAATCCACACATACATGTACAAATGTTGAAGGCACAGTTTAGCTTTGAATCTGACAATTATCTTTCTAGTTTGCTTGTTTAAGTTGGGTTAGCAATATTTGAAATATCATTTTTTGACATATCTGGGAAAACAAGCATTGATGCATTTTTTATTTATTTATTTATTTTTTTTACATGTAATCGCTGACCACGGACCACAAGAGGGAATTCATCCACATATTCCAAACATGCCTCCTCTCTGCAGTGAGGGCTAGAGCCCATTATTGTTTTTTTGACTATAGTTTATTGATATTGCTTTAAATGACGTGGATAATAACTGCTGTAAAAGTCCTAAAAGAGATCGTGCCACAGAGTTCCTGCTGTTCATCCATCCATCAAAATAAGTGTGGGTGTATATGAGTGTGTGTGTGTGTGTGTGTGTGTGTGTATGGGCAGGTGGAGGATGATTTCACCAAAGAGTTCCTGCTGTCCCTTCATCCGTCAAACTAAGCAGCATTAGAGGAAGCTGTGTGTCCCATCAATTATTCCCTTCATCGCATCCATTATTGATGACTGCTACTTAAAATAAAACACCGAACCACTGACAAGGCACTGAGCTAAGTGAAGACTCGGGGTTTGAGTGTTTGGGCATGAGTTGGTTTTTTTTAGGAGTCATTGTCTGTTCAGACTTTTTTGGATATGACTTTGTGCATTTGCATGTATGTGCTGACATCTGTGTGAACATTCGATCTGTTATTTACCATGTGTGAATGGTAAAGTTGAAAGACGGAGACAGACTTGATGATCTAGTCATTCACAGCCTTTGGCAGAAATAAGAGAGAAATCTCTCACATTTGGAGGAACGTGGTAACCAGCAGGGAACCTTTTCAGCTTTGGTCGTGTAATAACTCTGCTGTAGACACGTCATAGAGCAGGATCGCTCTATGTGCTGCCTCCAACAGCACTATGGCTGATTTTAAGTAAGAAAATTAAAGTTAACATATATGACCACTATTTTGCTTTCATACAGCCATACTGAGTTACAGTGTGCTGTATGAAAGCACACATGCTGAGAAATGTATTGGAGAGAAACAATACATTACGCAGCAGCGCAAGCTGCTACAGAAAGTATTATGAGAAGAAATGGATGTGAAGAATGTCTGTCAAGCTCAAGTGATCTGAAGTATACAGCCTTATTGTTCACAGTAAATCTCTGATCGGCAGTCCTTCTGGTGATTCAGGACTTGCACTGCAGGCAACAGTTGATGCTCTTGTACTGTAACAGTTGGTCAGACTTGACAGATACGCCACCATGCAAAGTGAATCATACTTAGAGCTAGGCACTTGTTGATGCACACCTCCTCTGCTTGAGCTTTTTGTGGTCCATATATACGCTTACACTGTTTCGCAAATTGCTCAGATAAGCCTGAATGGTAATAGCTTTCATCTTTCCTTGTTCTCCTGTTCTCACCTGATCTTAAGCTGTCTAGTTAAGTATTGTGTCTGAGCCTGCCTGTCCACATCCAGATAAAGAGCTTGTAATTTTTATGCTTGGAGTTTTAAAAAATAAAAGCCATCATGTAAAGCTATGTTTTTAGCCTTCTTTAAACTTGTTTCAGTATTTAATGGCTAATAACCCTTATTACAATGATAACAAAATAACAATAATTAGTTTAATTTATTTGTAAAAGACCTGCAGTCGAGTGCTGCTGTGGTTAGGACTGTCACCTCGCAGTAAGAAGGTCCTGGGCTTGGATCCACCAGCCAGCTGGGGCACGACTGTTTCTTTTTCTGTGGTCTCCCCATGTCTGCATGGGCTCTCAATAGGCACTCTCACAGTCCAAAGACATGTATGTTAGGTTAAACTTTAAACCTTAATTGGCATGAATGTGAACAAGGTTGTCTGTTTCTAATGTGTTAGTCCTGCGACAGACTGGCGACCTGTTCGCGGTGGACCCAGCTTCTTGCCCCATGAGAGCCTCCCACTCCAGCATGACCCTGGCTGATAAGCAGAAGGATGGAAGGAAATTATTAGCCGAGCTAAACATTTATATTAAACTAAAACCTCTGCACATTCTCTCTATGTATATACAGCCTAAAGAGACCGACAGATAGATAAAGTCACCTGGGATTTAATTTTACCATTTCAGAACTGTGTGCAGTGCAAAACTGGAGAGAAAACTCCCCTGTGCACACTCTCCTCCTATTCTCTTTTCTCTCTCCCTCTTGTCCTTCCTGTGTCTAGTCCTGTCTTGTCTCAAAGCATGCCAGTGGCCATGTCTCTCCCTGTGTGGCCAGCTGTGTCATAGGTGATCCATCACCACAGGTGGAGGCTTATTACTGGCCGAACCCCGTGGGCCCGCCGATCCTGACAAATCAGCTGTAAATGCCAGCCCTCAGCCGAATGCTCTGATTGCTTCTGACAGGCACAGCGGGCCTTATGCCAGCTTCATGCCCCCTAGACCCCAAAAACCAGGTGTAGGCAGGTATGTGTGTCCCTGTGTGTGTGTGGTCTTTCTACTACATTATTCAATACCTGCTGTTGGGGGTTTATGTTTCTGGTTTCTTTTTTCTTGTTCCCTCGGTGCAACAGTACACAGTGTAGCAGTCAGCTGTGTGTGTGTGTGTGTGTTTGAGGGAGAGAGAGAGAGAGAGCGCACACTTCTGTGTTCATGTGCCATGTGTTCGTGTCACTCCACAGCGCGGTACTTATGTCTACATGCACATTCAGCACTTTTCGACTAAAAACTCAGCCCAGAATCAACTTTCTACTGTGACCTGAGCCTTCACAGCTAAACTTTTCTGCTTACAAAAAGCTTTAGGAGCTATTTTTGCTCATCCCTTACTCAAAGTTGGTCAAATTAATGTGGCAATTGCTATGCATGCTGGATCAAACTTTCCAGGCGGCTTTAAACTATTTTCATCCCTGCCTCAGATTATTAGATGTTGTGTCTGTTTTGTTTTGTTTTTTCCAGAACTGTGTGAGGTTGAAGTGGAGAAATGCAACGCAAATTGCCATTTGTCCTTTAAAATAAACTATTGTGTGTCCAGGTATTCAGTCACAGAGAAATAATCTTTTAGGAGACACAGATGTCAAGTGTTACTATAAATATATTTATAATGGAAATACTTGACATCAGGCAGAAGAATTTTGAGTAGATGCATTACAGCAGGTATGATAATCATACTGTTGAACAGTTCGTCTACATTTAACATTCTTAGCAGTAAATAAAGCAGAGATCCCTGAATCAGGTCATAACCTTTTTGGGACCTAATCATATATTGAGAGACCTTTAACATCATCTGCAGCCTTTTCATGGTCAGAATATAAAATAACAAACTGTAAAAGAAGAAAATAAAGCTGTTCATCTTCTGTCTTTCCTGAATTTCCACATTTTCCATACATTTTCAGCCCATTACACGCAAAGTGCTAAAACATCAGTATTATATATGGATAAAAGAGGATCAAAGGCATTCCAAATTCATTTTAAAAGGCTTTCATCTACTGCCTTATCATTATTTGAAGTTAAAACCAGCCCTGTTTGGTCCTTTCACTTCATGATAGACTCATGAAAAAAAAAAAAAACCTTTAAAGCTGGATTTTTGTGGCCCTATGATTCATCCGTTTCAGCTGGCTAAAAATAAGCCTCTCTGATGCCAAGTAAGCATCCACATAATCCAACCCTTGACATTACAAATGATAGACCAGTGGCCCAGGTGCCGGGGCCAGGATTACTGAAGTTATCAGAAACATGTGAAACATGAAGTATGCGACGTCTTCCTTGTTTTACATGGGATGTAAATGATTTTCAGACAGCTTTTAATATATTGTGATCTAAAGTAACAAAGTTAATGTCACTGAAAGGTCAAATAACTTGTTAAAAAGGTTCATTAATAGCATTATTAGGATGCAAACCATGATCTCTGGCATTGATGTGAGAATGAACAGCTATTATTAGCAGTACCACAAGAGGCCGCTTGTGCAGAAGATGCAAATGAGGAGTTTTAGCTTCTGATTAAACAGTTATCAGTGCTGTCATTTTTCTTGTGAAGACATCATCAGAGGAGAAATTTGGGAATGTATGCCAGCATGGTGAAGGTACCCTGGGGTGCCAGTGCTCATGAAAATAAACTCTCACTTGGGAATGTCACACAAGCACACGCAGACATCCCACTCATACCATGTTTGGGTTTGTGGGATTGTGTGTGTGAGTCAGACTTCAGCCCACTCTGCTAGCAGGGGGTCCTAGTTATATGCAGTGTTTAAGTAGTTAGAGCTAGACCGTTAGTCAGAGTTAAAGCAAAGGGCCTCTTGCAGCAGCTTCTTTTTTCGTCTTGTTTCTGTGATCACTTATTTTTAAAGACAAGAAAGTAAAACTCAAAACTAAGAAACAAGACAAGCCACAAGACTGCCTTCATTAACACAATTCACACGTAGTTAAAATATACACTGAGATTACCAAGCTTGTATTTTACCAAGTTTTACACATCCAAGATGTAACACAAAAGACAAAAATTGATGTTTTCAAAGTCGAAAGTATGACTCGATGTCCCAGCTCGACAATTTACACTGATTATCTTCAACACTGTGTAACAAATGTTTTAGTTGCCCACATAAAATCATAACAACGGCAGCAACAGCGGAGAAAACACTATTTTAGGACCACTAGGCATTGGGAAGTTATCTGAAGCTACAGAAACAATAGACTACTTAATGATCTGTAGGATCCAGTCTTCAAGTCAAATTACTGTGTCAAGTTAGTCACACTGTAACGCCAATAGTACAAAATCAATCTAAGGTCTTCCAGATGTGTATAAATTGTGCTTTTAATGAGTAAATATGCTACATGGAAAAAAAAAAAAAGCCAAGAATTCAAGAACCGGGCCAAAAAGGTCACATACTCAGCCGTTCTAATTGCTAAACGGATTGAGTAGATGTCATCGATTCACACAGCAGGTGTCTAATATCTTGACACCTTGATTAGAATATAATTGGTCACGCATGCAGAGCAGCTCAACTGTGCCCAGCGAAGGAAAGCTTGGAATGTATATGTAGCATAGTTTGGTTTTTTAAATGATTATAAATACAACATGCTTATAATATTATTACATCATCGATGAGGTCATGATATCAATGGAGAGGAACCTTAACGCAAAAATCACAGCAGTGATTAAAGGGATGTTCACTATGAAAGAAGAAAGCAGGGACTCCCTTTGTCCTCTGCAAACTGACCCAGCCTTTCAGCCACAATCTTCCTCTATTCTCACTTCAAACAACTGAGAAAAAGTATGAGTGACAGAGACTGGAGATTAAAGACATATAAACGACGTAAATGGGGCACAGAGAAGACGAAAATGTAGACTGGAGAGGGAGTTATGGGAAAAAATGATAATAACAGTCAAGACTTATTTAACAGTGGTACAAAGATAATAAAAATGTGAAGCCGTGAAGGAATCAAAACTGCTGGCTTAGCATAGCCAGTGATGTCAGAGATAGACAGTGGAGTGATGAGACAGACGGCTAAGAAAAGCAGCAGTTTGCGTGTGTGTGCCCATATATGTGTGTGTGTTGTCTTGTGGAGGGCAGGTTCAGGGCAGGGCATTAGTATATTTCGTTTTTTTGCCGTCATATCTTTATTCTGCCTTCCATTTTCCCTGCCAATTGTGTATTTGTGCATGTGTATGTGTGTACATGAATATGTGGATTGTGGGGGGAAAAAACAGCGCTGAACAGCAGTTTCAACAGAAAAATATTGTTTTTTCTTACAAAAGTAATTCTAATATTGTGCTCTGCTGACAGGATATTGTATTTGCAACTGGCACCACTAAAGAAACCAAATGTTTTTGTCCTGTTTTCTTCGGCAGGTATTGGTTGTTTCAGTTTGCAGTTTGTTTTCCATTGTTTTAACTTTAAGAAGAAAATGTTTAGGATCATAGCTATGAGGTGTAGCATATCCAAGCAGCTAGACATGAGAGCTGAAATTTAGAAATATTAAATATGGAAGACATAATCAATGTCTCTGTGGTCAAAGAGGTCTAATTGAATCTCACCCGACCAAATGATGAGCTTCCACTCTGGATAATCTTTCTCCAGATTGTTCTTAGTATACTTCAGTCTACCTAGTGTCTCCCCTGCAAAAGTGCAGTTGTTCTTGATCTGCTACCTCACAATCTATTCCTGTGAAGGCTTCTAGTGATTCTCTCTTCTGAGATTACGATTCTTGACTTGGCTAAGTCATTCACTGGTGTCTTGGCAGTTACTCTGGGGTCTTTAGACACGTCTCACACGAGTTTTCTTTGCAGTCTTTCATTTCCTACCTCTGTCAGGCTTGTTCTGTACTGTGCGGCTCTCTTTGAATGTCTTGATGATACTTCGCACTCCAGTTCTTCACTTGGAAAAGCTGTGATAATTTTGTATCGCCAGCTTCTGCTTTCTGAGTATCAGCGGTTGTTTTTCTCAAGTCCAAACTGATTTCTTTTGTTTTCTGGCATTATGCATTCTCAAGTGACCCCTTAAATCCCTGCTGAAGCTTTTTAAACTGTGTGTAAATTTGGAAGATAACTGTCAGTTTTGACTAGATTTTACAAGCATTGTGTAGTTTGACTTATATTGCCAGACAAAGGCATAATCAATATTTTGCAGCCAGTTGATTTGAAGTTTAACTTTTTTGCTATGGAAAAAAAAAACATAGCAAAAATAAAAAAGACAACAATGTAATGGGCCTGGATCTGGGCACCCTGCAGAGGTCATAACAGACAGTTAATAAACAATGATAACCTATGGTTATATTGTACACACAGACGTACACACATGATCGTGTTTATACCCGTAATAACCTTTAAGCCAATCTTCAGATTTGCAGCCTATTTGTTAAGATTAAAGATGTGTGTGGTTACTCTTTCAAAAGTATGTTTTAATTTTGTTGACTGTTCCAAAATTAAAAAGCCACCACACGTCAGTGAAAATTAGCCAAAATCCCTAATGAAACTGTTTGCAAGTTAACTGACTAAAGGTCACTGTCTGCTCTGGTCATATCACGCAAGAGTGCTGTTAAAGTAACAGCTTTTTTTTTTTCTTTAAGACAAAAAAAAACTTTTTTGTTGTTATACAAAAAATATTATTAGTGAAGCAACCATGACAGCAGTGACCTACATAGGCTTGGACCAAAGTTTGTAACTTCATTTCACGAGTGCACTTTAATAATATAAAGTGTTCAATTAAGTTTGGTAATCAAAGATGATTAAGGCAGATGATTATCTTAGGTAATCAGAGCATGGTTCACATCATGTAAAGACAAACATGTTCGTGTGTGGATCAGGTAAGTGTTATCTTGTTCATGTGCACATACTTCACTGCAGGAAGTTAAAAGCACAGCGGAGGAATAGTTACTCAGAATATGCAAACACGCATGCATGCTAAAGTGGCAGTGGCCTTCAGCTTCTTCCTTGCAAGTTTATCACATGAAAAGATAAAGTGCTAGAGCATCAGGTGCTTCACAGGAGGTGGGTGACCAACATGGATCGAAGGATCTCTGAGTATGTGTGTGCAATTGTAGAAAGACACTTATGGCACTATCAAAGAGAATGCTGGGGTCTATTGCCCTTAT
>VUQR01010089.1:0-15790 GCA_015108515.1 Hemichromis elongatus | reverse complement strand
CCTTGGGATGATTTAGGATATTTCTTTTCAGGGGGTCAATGAGTGTCTTTGGCTTGGCAGTACATGTGTGGGTGTGCATGGATGTGTGCTTGTGTGTTTTGTGTATGTGTATGGTGACCAGACCTGCAGTCTGCCTGAACTGTATCGCTAAGGCGCTGATGAGAAACATCTGTAAACAAGACTGGAGCCCCTCACTACAGCCCCTTGCATCTCCCAGCTCAAGAACTTCATTCTTGATTCCCCTGTCTCTCTCTCTCTCTCTCTCACACACACACACACACACACACACGCTCACACACACACACACACAAACAGACACACACGCACACACACTCTCCTCCTCTAACTTCACTGCAGCCCTCCTCCAGTCCAACATCCACGCATTCCAGCTGCCACCCTGTCTCCACATCCTGGCTGGCTAACACATCTGTATAGCGTGTGCAGACACTGTACAGTGAACAATGGAGCAAAGAGAGACGGGGAAAGATGCAGAAACACATCTGGATGGCAAATATTGATGACACAATTTAGGTTAATCTGTCACTATAAGGAAATAATTATTTTGTCAGCAGAAAAGCTCTTTTTCAAATTCTTAATCATTTAAACCTGCGTAAGCCAGTCGCATATAAATGTTGGTCTTTTTTACCACTGTCCATTCCAGCACTTTCCACTGTCCACAAGCCACGACTGTGCAGACTTCCCTCGAAGGGGGTTTTGGTAGATGGGCGCATGCCGACTCTTCGGCCACGCCGCCCTGGTCATCACGGCAACTCACATAGCGCATCCGTGTCCCTTTGCCACAGCTGGCGCTACACTGTTTTGCGGGAGAGAAAGATAAAGAAACTGGAAATCAACCAAATCAGGAAAGCAGATAAAAATTTAAATAAACAAAAATGTGACAACACTGCCAACCTGGGTCCAGGAACCAAATCGCCACTGGGTTTTGTGGCCCTGGTGGGAAGGGACTTTGGTCCCTGGGGGAACAGGGTGGCTGCTGGGACACTGGGCTATTTCACAGTCCTGTGGAAGAAGAGACACATACACCCATTCATGCAGTGATTAGCAAAGTGAATATACTGTAACAACATCTGTCCCTGACAACAAAATACCGTGAATATCAGAGATAGCTTTTCTGACATGGGACAGTCGTGAGCAACTTAAACTATATTCCTTCGGCTCTACGTTTGAAAGTAGTTATGCTTCCCATTGACCGTTTCCCCCCACCTTACCAAAACAACATTAACAGGGTCCGCCCCGTCAGTTCAAACTATGGATTGTGGCAGTAAGCCACTCAGCATAAAGCCCTGATCCCTGTCATAACAGGTCATAGTGGAGTGGTATTCGGGGCTCCAATGCCTATGCTGGCGTGGTTGTAAACTCCACCCCTAATCCACCCCCTTGTCCCGCACCTTCTGCCTTTCCCCTCCATTTGCCCTCTGGTGCCCTCTGACCCCGTGTCTTTAGGAATGAGTGCTGGATGTGGTCGCACAGACTTGGGCTACACATTCAACACGCAGCCTCCAAATAGAAACAAAATAACAGGAAGCTCTCCACACACTTCCTGTCGTACTTGGATTTTCATGTATCAACTATGGGTTTACAACATTAACAAATATATACTACAAGAAATCCAAGACTCGTACAACCTTGTACTAAAACCTTCCTCCATCTATCAGTCTCTATTTTCCTGCATCCCGGTGCAGGGTGGTGGTGGGACTAGTGGCCTGGTGGCCCACTTCATGGCTGGCTGGTTAGAATCACAACGAGGTGGGGCGACTGCTTCAGGGTCACTGGTCACCAGTCTCTGCTGGCCCAAGCACCGGAATTGAGAGCTGCTGTGACTAGAGGGGGGCCTCATCCTGAGTCTGCATGCTAAGCGCTCTGAAATGGGTTTACGCCCTACGCTGACCAAACAAACCTCTCACTCATTTCAAAATATTGCAAGTTTCTGTCAGGGTTTCTGTGCAACTTGTGTGCAAAGTTTACCATATACACACACAAGCAGTCAGGAAGAAAATTAACCTGAGTGATTGTCATTTTCCAACTTGCCCTTTGTCAGTTTGTCTCATAGGTAAGTGGAGGAGAAGAACAGCTTTGAACTACCCTACTTTAAATACTAGTAAATATTTATTTGAAGCATGTCCTCTGTGATATAGCTGTGATTTACGATTTATTTATGACTGTGATTAGGGGCTGCCACGAATACAGGATGCTTTGAAACAAAACATGCCTGAAAATTAAACTGGGGTAAATAACTGCGCGCTCGAGGTGCTGGAATCATTGGAAAGTTAAGTGGGAACGAGACTGGGAAATTGCATGCCAGTGCTTCTCCGGGTCCAACAAAATAATGCTTGTAAGTTGGTAAAAATGAGTTAATGCATCCTTTATTCTAACAAATTTTCTACAACATTCTTCGATCCATGCATCCGTGGGGAGGACTAAGTGGAGCCTATCCCAGCTGCATATCGCAGAAAAAAGCACAGAAAGGACCCAGCTGGCTGATGGACTCCAACACCAAACCATCTTACTGTGACACTACAATGCATTTTCTAAAAGGGCCTATTGTAAATTAGTTGATCTTTTACATAATAAGCAAATTCCAGTTGTATGCTGAGGTAAGAGCAGGGTAGTGAGACTTTGTTGTTTTAAGCTGCAGGTTTGGTCAAACTGCAGGCGGCTGATGTTCCAGTCTATGTTTCCAAAAGCAGAAAGAACTGTTTGTATTTAACCTAATCTGATTCTAGTCTGGGAAAGTTGGTTTAGAAATTTAACAAATCTTTTAAAGATTGTGCACTGTAAAAGAAATTAAATTGGAAAACTGTGAAAACAGTCTTTAGTGCAATCTCACCAGTGTTTGTGCATTTCAACTCTTTCTGATGGCTTAACGTAATCATTGCTTCTGCCACACATTTCAAGTGTTGGCTATATAATACAAGTTAAATTCTTTTCAAGAGAAACATATGAGGGATTCTGCCCCAGAGTTTTGTCTTTATGGAGGGATAGTGAGGCTGGTAAACTTCCCTCTGCATTTAGAGCAGGCGGGACATCTTTTATTGAGACCAGGTGGAAATGAAATGCCAGGGTTTGTTGTGTACATTTTCAGTACACGCGTACATCTTCTTCCTTCACACACAACCATGGAGCAAAAAATGCTCTCAGAGTGAGGAGATGATAAGCAGACTGTTGGGAAAAAAGAAAGGACGATAGGACCTCTTACCTGGGTGTCAGTGGGTCGCGTGGCTGCGTTACATTCGGTGTCGTCCATGACAGCACCATAAGAGCCCACCACGCACTTCACTGCTCGCATCTGGTAGCCTGGCCCACAAGAGGTAGTGCACTGGGTTCAAAGAGAGAAAAAAGAAACAAAGGAGGCGTGATGGCAAAACATTTGCAACAGTCAGCCAAAAAGAAAACTGAGGAAAAGACAAGAAAGGCAAGCATAAAACAGATGCTTTGTTGGAGCCACCAGAACAACCCCTGCACGCATGAATATATTGATTAAAAAAGTGTTAGCACACTTTAGAAAAAGGGTCTTCTAACAAAAATCATACATGAGGATATTCATATACATTAGACTGGTCGTTTCCCCACTGCAGCTAAGTCAGAGGGTACTACCCCGCGCTTTCTTCTGGCTCACTGCCTTCAGTGAAACGGGGTCAAACTTGTGTGGCGGCAACTTCAGCTACCATTTGATCACGCTTCATTTAACCACTTCAAATATACCTTAAAATGTGCACATCCTCTGACGAGGGGCACAAAATAGCTCACATTTTTTGGGTGTTCTGTTCTGCACACATACACAAATGAGAATGGGTGTGCACACAGATATATACATCGCTTTCTGGGAACACGAAGGCTGTCCTTTGCTTTTGTATCTTTATTTTCACAAGATGTCCTCCGACTCTAAACAGCAGAGAGATGGTTTAGTGCTAAATACCGAGTGTAGCTTATCTGTGTATCCACCCGATTTGACATCAGAGGCCAATTAATCAGAGAAGTAATAGCAAATTTCTCTTTCTGAGCTGTGACCCATCAACTGGGTAGACTTCCTTATTGCATGTATGCAAGTATGAAAGCAGTGGATCTAAATCTATATATACAGCATACTCTTTTAAATGAGAAGTCTGATTGTTGGGGTTTACTTTCTATTATTATTAGTCTTTACCTTACAATGTTAGGGCATTAAGGTGACTGATGTGGTTTGGCACTATATAAACAAAAAATTGAACTGAATATAAAACTGTCTTCCACACACACAGATGTGGATTACAAGCTCATGCCAAACTTGCAGCTCAAGAACAACCAAAAGAATACATTAATTAATTACATGAAGTAGAATCATTAGAGTTTTCTTACTAGAATAAGATTTGATTATTTAATGTCATTATCAGCTGCACCACTGCATCATCATACACTGACCCTCTTAGCTGATAAATGACCCGACATCTTACAGCTTTGAACAAAATAAATGGAGCACTGTGTACTGAACACTGCACGGATCATAAATACAGGGGTGACTCACCTGTCCCCAAGGTCCAACCTGCCAAGCGGCACACTCCTGCTGTTGGCACGTCTGCACTGACTCAGGTTTAGACGATCCACAAAAGCGATCATCTAGATGGTCCTCACCAAACTGACACCACGTCTGACGATGCTTGTAGCCTTTACCGCATGTCACAAGGCACTAAAAAAATGTTACAGGTTATAATGCCATGAATTACGTACATAGTTAGTTAATCGTTACATGAATATCCACATAATGACAAGAAATTAGGAGTTACAAGTATTCAGAGTCATGATAGAGAAAGTTCTCTTGATCTTATGTAAAGCAGCTTATGGATATTACAAAGCCCCTAGCTCCCCAAAAAACAAAAAAAGTGTGATTGTGTTTATTTATGTGTGAGTACAGTCCATATGTATATATTACAGCGTAAGCGTTTTGGCAACACCACACGGGGGATCTGAAAAATTCCTGGAATGCAGCCCACAGCTTTGCAAGCTCCTTGCTCCACGATGTGTAAACTGTGCAGCAGTTTAAGAACGATTTCACCCTGCAATCACCTCTTACCCAACACTCATTTGGAGTGGAAGGAGGGGAGTAACTCTCCTAAAGCTGAGACATGCACAATCAGCACTGGGATTTGACATTTGACCCAGATCACTGCAGCTTTAATACTCCAGCATTTACAAAGAAGTCTGTTATTCTTTACGTTGAGTAACCCTCAACACATACTCGTCTGACACAGACAAATCACTGAGGGAGTTGAAAACCTACACAGAAACACGGAAACATATACATCTGCAGCTTGAAAATGTGTCCACTTACTTTTTAAACCTTAAATACTTAGATAAATGTCTTATTTTCTTCATCTTTTTTTAAAATTGTGTGGTAAACAAGACAAGACCAGTAAGGACAGGAGAACAATTAAATTATTATTTCCATTTTAACCATTTTCTTCTGAAAGCAAAGACAGTACAGTAATTGCTAAACTGACCTCAGACCAGTCTCCAGTCTTCCATTGCGGACAGAGGAATTCATTGCAGGGTTGGACGGTCAGCTTGTCCCTTTGACTGCATTTGCTGTCATCGCCACCAGCCTCAGCTGCCTTTCGACACACTGCCCCTCGACGGCGGGTTCCTCCACCGCAGCTCTTGGAGCACTGCAGCACAAACGTTTGAGCATCGACGAGTGTAAACACACATACACAACCCGAGATAAATTTAGACAAACATCTGGTCTGTGCAGACAAACAAATCCCCAGGCTTCCAACGGAGTTCCTACCTCCGACCAGGATGAGTACTCCCAACCACCCGGGTTACAGTCTCCGTGACAGCCTTCCTTGTCATCAGGTTTGCGCTGACTGCTACAGTAGCGGTCATCAACCTTCTGGGTCTTGCCGTCTGCACGGTTGATTTTGGCACAGTGTATTTCCAGAGTACGATATCCCAGGCCGCACTGGGCTGTGCACTCGCTTTTTCGAGCCACGTGCCATCTGCACGAAGAACAAGTGGGTAAATCTTTGCACTGCAATGACCAAATAAAGCGTGGGTCATATGGGTCACATGGTTTAGAGTGACGATGCAAACCTAAGTTCACATTCAGTGTTGCATAGCTCAGTGATGACAGCAGGTCTAGCTGTGCCGTGACACCTCTGGTCTGACACCACCACCCTGTCCGATTCTCTGCTACAGAGAATCTTCCGCTTGCGCTCTCCTGTGAGGGTACAAAAATGGAGGTTTTAAGTGAAAGTCACTCTAAATAATCTTGACAACACACTATAACAAAAAAAGAAATCAAGCAAATGGCAAAGAAAATTAAAGAAAATCTGTCTTTTAAATAAAGAAATCTTTTTTATAACTAAAAAGAAATTTACAAAGATGTAAACAGAATTTCAAGCTTGAGTTACAATCTCAGGTTTCATAACTTTATCCTAAGATGAAAGTGACTTTTTACTGCCCAACCTGCAAGTAGTTAGCTGGATTGATGCACCACCTGGCTCAAGTAAAATATGGCTCATCATCAAGAGTGCAATAAATGCCAGCATGAAAAGTGTGTACACCTCACTTTGGCTTTTGTGTAAAATTGCAGCCCGCTGATGTACAGCATGATATGAACCTTAATGTAGCAATAGATCAGCACCTCATCTTACCAAGTTTTGCAACTGAATACTATGAGAGCTTAATGTGTCATATGCTAGATGTTTATCTTGCTGTGAACTGTGGAGTTATTGGTTTCCCTTTGGTTGTTGAAGCAGGGCGGCGTCCAAAACAGTGGAGAAAGGCATTCTTAAACAGAAAAAAAGGGACTTCGAAACACACATAACAGGTTTTCGAGTTTGCTTGCAATCTTCCTCCGCACACCCACGTACTCTGACCTTTGCACAGTCATGCCAAGCAGATGATACGGCATAGTATAAAACTGATATTTAAACACTTGTACAAAGGCTAAATGTCTACAATGACCGTGTTTAATGGTAACTACTGCATGTCCCATCTCCCGTGTCTCCTGCTCAGCATTTTCTACATGTTCTTCTTCCTTCATTCCATCTCCATCCCATCTCAATTTTACTCTGACCACACAGTTTATCATTCACCTTTCCCATCATCTCACCCTGCAAACCACATGTGCCTCCCCCTCACCTTGGCACAGACGACTACACTCCTGCCAGGGCCCATAAGCATCCCAGAAGAACTGCTGAGGCTTATCCTCTATGGGAATGTTAAAGGAATACCTGACATCTGGGTTGTAAAGGTTCCCCACAGAAAGCACCTGGGGAAAAAGCAGGCAATGTGATATACATTACATAACCTTTTGATTGTAAATTTGAAATATCAAGCCTGTAGAAGGATTTATGTTTCTGCATTCCTCTCTTCTAAGCTATTAAATCGCTATCTTCACATCTCCTGCATGAGATACCAAGTTGTCATGATAAGGAAAGCTTACCTGGATAACGATCTCCTCTTCTATGCGGTCAGTACAGTTGATCCTCTCAATGACATGGTCGGACCCGCTGTACTCAATGATGGCATTTCCTACTTTGATTTCCCTTTTGAACATGCTGACCACAAACTCGCCGTTAAGCAGGAACTCTCCGCGGCTATTTGATATGGCTGCAGGGAGGCGCAAACAGTTAGATAGCTTCATCGCACTGAAAAGAGTTTGTGTATAGGAGAGAAAAGCTCAAACTTTCTTTAATTTATTAGCTGATTTTAAAAAAATGCATAAAGGTGAATTACTTTGTGCAAATCACTGTTTATGGCAGGAACCTGCACAAACATGAATTTGTTTCTCTGTGCAGCAGAGCAGCTTAGAAAACACAGTGGATTAAAATGTTCATTTACAGTAAGGCACACACAGTGGGTAACAGTAAAGCCTTATTGGGCTAAAATAATCCTCTGTTCCTGAAGAAGTCCCATCCAGGGGCACCCTGTTCTCTTCAGCCGCCAGTCTTTTGCACTCGTTCACCCTAATGCGATTATGGAGCTAATTTCCTGCCTTTGCTTTCCTCACCATTTCACACATTACACTAATATGGTTGTGGAGAGTGGCGTTCATTGCACACGTACACACACAAAACAATCAGTCCGCTTTGGGTTGTCCCAATATATAGAAAACCTGAAACACACGTTTAATTTAAAGTTTGCATCAAGGACATGCAAACAATATTAACAACGCACAAGCACAAAAACACGAGTAGGCCAGTGGTACCAAGAGGCTGAGAGCAGGTACTAAAGCTTTTAAGCAAAGTGACGTTGCTGGAATGGCACCCACAGGCTTTTAATGGATTTGCATGCATAGTATTTGCCAAATCTACAGGAGTTACACAGTGCCTGGCTTTACATTGAAGGCTGAAGTCATTTCATTCCTCCTGAAATGACTTCAAACAGCACGACTGGAAATGTAAAAACACAATCAGAGCATTAAGAATTGTTCGCTTTCTTACCGAGGTAGTTGTCATCCTCCGGTTTCCCTGAGTAACTGTGTTGACGCACATCTATGTTTGTAGCACCACTTGGTATTCGCACCACTTCGTTATAGCCTGCAAATACAGATGCAGCGCATTAGTGCACCCAGGTCTGTAAATACACTAGCAAGTGAACCCATCCGTCGATGCTTTTCTTCTGAGGTATGTAAGCAATATAACAACTGCCACAACAGCTATTACCATTTATATGTACTGAAATGGAGACTGATGGGGGTAATAAAAGAGGTTGTTACTCACCATAGCGTACAATGTTGAAGGTGCCTGCTACAGTTTTGCAGGAAGAGTTATCGCCTCCACATACGCCACATTTGTCCCTCCTGGCTTTAGAGTTGAGTACATGATCACAGCCTGCCTGCTGCTCAGTACGGGAAGTAGGAAATACACAATAAGAAAATTAAAACTAAGGATTTTTAATCAAAGGACCTTAATTAGAAAATTACTAAATCATACCATATATGTAATTGGTTCATGTGAGACACATTTTAGCTTAACTTTAGCGCATCTATGATTATATAAAATCTCAAAGCTGGAATATATTCAAAAGTGTGTGTGATTTGGAGATCCTTCAAAGTAACTCACTTCTTGCGGTATTTTAGTAATCACGCTGTTTGATATTTTATCCAGTAAACACAGTTACAGTTCAAGAATGGTCACTATTATTATTACAAATGAATGCATGAAACATGCAGACGCATGCTGCTAAATGAGTAGAATTAGGAAGCTCACCCTGCACAGGCCCTGGACACAGATGTCGTTGGTATCGGGTCCACATGGCGTGCCATCAGTGACCCTGTCCCTGAGCTGATAGTAAGCTGTGCTGCCTGCTACCCTGCAGAACAGCTTACACCTGTCCTTCATCAGAACTGACATAGGAGATAGAATACAGATAATTATTTCATGGCGACTCAAATGAATGCAAAGCTAACGTTATGGCTATTATTCATGAAGTAAGTATTAAGATGGCACTGTGATTAAAAAAAAAAAAAAAATTCTCACTTCCGCTGTATTTGGGCACCCAGCGAACATTTGGAGGTAGACCGTTGATGTTAAAGTGCCTGCCGTCAAAAGCAGCACACTGTTCCTCCCTGAAGTCCTTCTTCTGCTTGGAGCAGGGCTCAGAGTTGCAGGAGCGAAACTTCATCCGGCGACCGACACAGTACGTTCCCCCATTTCTGGGCCTGAGAGTGAAAACGTGGGATAAAAGCAGTAAAACATAATCATTCCCTTGTGTTAAGCATCTTTTCTCAGATTACACATACCAGTTTATCTAGTTCCCTCTCTTTGTGCAGCCTGGTGTCTACCACCATACACCTAAGATTAGTTTTTAATTTCCAACTTATCCACACGCTCTATTCTTTTCTATTTGCCCATTAACCCAAGATAAGAGGCAACATTCAAGAAGACTGACTGATCTCCATATTTACAGGAAACAATCCTGTAAGATATGCCATCAGAGAGCCTGTTTTGATGAGCATTAGCTATGGAAAGAATTCTCTTAAGGTGGTTTGATCTATGGAACATTGACTTTGGAGACAAGGTCCAATAGGCATGCGTGACTACAAAGGAACGGACTGCTCACACGGGTCGGTTGCATTCGCGCATGGCAATCTTTATGCCCCCGCCGCATGTGCGCGAACAGGTGCCAAAAGGACTCCAAACTCCCCATGCTCCCTCAACAGGTGAGGCATCGTGCTCTTTGGCTATACACAGCCCGTGTTTGCAGTGCTGCAAGAGAAGAGCAAAAGGGAAAAGTAAAGGAGAGAAGAGTGAAGAGAAGATAACAAAAAGAAGGTAGAGACAAGCATAAGTATAGAAAAAGAAAGAAAATTAACAATTAAACCCAAAAATCAAAAACAGAGAACAAGAAAGGGTGACTTTTTTTTTTTTAAGTCATATCCACAGAAATGGCCACACATCCAGCTGATCATCTGCGCTTTAATGCTAATCTGGAAGAAATTAGGAACTGGAAAAAAATATTCACAAGTGTGTCTGACTGAAGAGAGGACAAGAAAATGTCTCAGCTCCAGACAGAAGGATCATTTTATACTGTTTAGGAAAACAGACTTCATTTTAGTTATTAGTGTGGTGTACGCTGGCATGACAAGAGATGAGACGAACACGAACACCAAAAAGTTTCAGCTTGTGTACGTTTGTGCGTGAATGTACACGTTTGCACATCTTTGTGAGGATAGAAAATTGGCATGCTACTATTCTTGTGGGGGCCAACAGTGACTTATGGGGACATCATGCCCTTCCCCACGAGTTTGAAGGCATTTTTGAGACTCAAAATGTGGTTTTACTGTCAGGGTTACAATAAGGTTATAGTTAGGTTTACGCTAGGGTTAGGGGTAGACGTTCAGTTTTGATGGTAGGGTTAAGACAAATGGCTAAAGAAAGCATTATGTCAATTAGATGTACTTACTAAGATATGAAAATGAGTGTGTGTGTGTGTCTGCGCATCTGCAGGTCTTGGGACCTGGAGGTGTAGTTCGGCTGGTCCATGATGCTTTCATGTCTCAGTCTTACCGACGCGAAGCAGGAAGTCAGTGCAAAAGTTGTAATTATAAGCTAAGGCAGCTGCCAGCGGAACCATCATTTACAGCGTTCCACCCCTCATTTACTAGTTACAACAGTTTATGTGTGTTGACTTTTGGCAAGTTGTGTTTTGTCATTTTGCACAACAAATGATCGCGCATGCATTGAGATAACCTGCCAGTGTTTCCCTGAAATATTACAAATGGCACCAAAAAAAAGTTATTTTTAATAAATCTAACTATAAAGGAGTCTTTAAAACCAACAATAGTGAGATTTTTCTTTTCATGTGTTTTCGCAGATCAACTGAGTGGCTTTTCTATGAGTCAAAAAAGCCACAACATGAGAACATTTTACAGTAAAATGTCAGTTTCTTAGGAGCTACTCGACACATTCGGGTAAAACCACTTGACATAATTTTTAAAGCACATCTGAACAAACATAACATAAAACAACATCAAAAAAACATTTCTTTTAGTGTATAACCTCCTCTTTTCCAGGCCACCAACACTAGGCAATGCTCAGGTTAGTGGACGTTTTTTTTCAGGCAGTAGACTTGAATCACCTCCTTCAGCCTAACTAAAATATGGCATTCTACACCTTACTTAATTATTCCAAGGCTTCTGGCTTAATTAAAATCAGTTCAAGTGTCTTCTTCTTTACCTTTTACACACTAATGCCTTTAAAAGCGACTGCCTTCATGCAGCATTACCCTTACCTTTCCAGGTGAACAGTCGGTGCCATCTGCCCACGGCATGTGCTGAGTCCTGCAGCCCCGCTGGGCGCCCTCTGGACTTGTGCACCATAGTCTTCGACACTGAGTCTGAGCACACGCAAACACACACCAAATACACACATTAAGAGTCAATGCAGAGATTCCAGGAAAAGAAAACTTAGACTAAAAGAACAAACTATGGCTCATAAATGTCATATTTAATAACCTCACTGTAGACAACTCCGTTAATACACAGCATGGACTCAAGTCGGCAGACTTCCAATTTAGCACATTCTATCAAACAACGTGCCTCCCTACACTAAATTTGCTGCATCAGCATTTTCATTTGCCAGGTATATCTAATCCTGCATGACCTTTTAGACTGAGTGAAAACTATAGTGTCACATATTTAAAGAAATTTCTGTATTTTCAAGCTTAAATTGAACTTCATTAACTTGAGTTCACATTACAACGTGCTTCACTTTGCTTGTGTTTCAGAACAGAACGTGTTGTTAAATATGGCAAGTGACTTTAAAAGCTTCAGAGTCAGCCGAGAACCACCACAGCACTTAATCTCAACTCCCTCGGCTCCCCTGTGAGACCCCCGTGTGCAACATGACAGTTCAGATTTGCACAGCGAGTCCACTTACCATATAAGGGCACACCTGCGTTCCCGGCCCAAATATCAATTCACACTGTTTATTGACATTGTATATCCGCCCAGGCAGCTGCTGCGAGAGAGTGTACGGTCTAGAAATGGGCTCGTCGAGCAAGCACTCACCATATCCTGTGCTATTAAGAAATAAAAATAAAATGACTTAAAGAAAAGGGATAAAAACAAGAGAAACAAACAGACAGAAAACACACTCAGTACAGCTGGAGTGGTTATTTATCTGCACATATACATCTTAAAAAACTTTTTACGTTCAACTAACTATATGTGGTAAGTGGTGGGGATCTCAGGAAGTCAAGGATGGAGGGATACTATGCATTGCTTTGGAGGTAGGGCATTAAATATTATTACACCAAGGGTTTGGAGTCTTTCTCAGTGTAGGTCACTGTGTGTGTGTGTGTCTGTGTAAACCTACACAGTTTTTAAAGAACAGCCAGGTTTAAGGGGGTCATTTATTTCTAAGCGTTCCTAGTTCTACTCCCCATGCATGTTTGCAACAATGATGAAGACAACAGTATGACATACTCAAGGAACTCTGTGATGTACTTCCTGCTACACTTGGACCACATCCAAGGGTTTGTGTTGTAATTAAGTGTGGGAGCCATGACATGTTGTTGAATCTTAACTCCATCCTCCTTACACTTGTTACTGTCATCGTGAGGCATGTTGAACCTAGAAGAATAGAGAAAAAAAACATGTTCAGGCATAAAAAAGAAATGCTATTTATATTAACAAGCAACATATTGAGCGTTTTCAAATAACCCCACTAGCTGCACTTCCATGGCTCTGCACGGCTCCGTTTTGCCAGTCTGTTTATTGCTTCTTAGCTTGATCTGTTTTATTGTGCTTTACAAAGTGGCAGTGACAAATAGAAATTTCTGTTGTGTTTGACTGTGCTTCATTTCTTCAGCGACATCTAAACAGCAATATTACTTTTCTGCTGTCGATGTCTTGTTGGCTTTGGGAAACTCATTCAAAGTTGCTATACAAAATAATGCATAGCATTTTTATTCCCTGTCTGTGGCAAGACTGGATAGAAAGATATTAAATTACATGAAAACTGAGAGGAGAATAAGTGTAGCATTCAAGCACCTGCAGGGTAAACAAATGTGCTCCCAGTCGATGGTGGACAGGTACGACATCCCTGCTTGTTGCTAAGCTGTCCACCTACAACACTGTGCTTTGTCGCTAAGCAAGCATGCTGTCCCAGCCTGATGCAGATAAACATGCAACCCAATAATAACACCTTTTGTATAGTGGTAGAAATAGTCAGTGGATAGTTTGCTGAAGGGTAAAGGAAACCAAGAAGTGTTTTAAATTCAAATCTAAGAATCCAGGCTACAGATTTTTTCTTTTTTTTTGCTCTCAAAATGAAAAGCAGGGATACATTTTTTATCCAGATGTGCAGCATTTCTGGTATCAGCTGTTATAAATTCCTAGAAAGTTTTCCGAAGCTCTAGTAATGTGTAACTAATACCAAAACTAGGTATTTATGACTGATGAAAAAAAGAAAAGTCAGTGGAAACTTGCTGCTCTTACACATGTCCAAGTTCGTGGGCAATGGTGAATGCAGTACTGAGTCCATTGTCCTCGCTGATGCTGCAGCTCCTGTAGGGATCACACACGGTCCCCAACTCTGCAAGTCCTGAATAAGAAGAAGCTCAGTTCATTTTCTTTTTTTATTTATTTCATGCACATTTATACTATAATTTTTATCAGTCTGTTAAAAAAAAAAAAAAGAACAAATCTGCATTTACCTAAGGTGTCACACTTATCCCTCGCTCTACAGATGTCCTGCCTGTGGTGAAAACAAAGATACTTAATCTCGGTCATTGTTAGTCTACATTTTAGAATTTTCTCAGCATCACATGCGAGCCTTTGACCAATCCCTCTACATTTTTTTGGTTCACAGAATATTTGCATTTTAAAAAATGAAAGCCTCCATAATTCCTCTTGCACCTGGTGATAAGGATGGCAGTGTCGTGATGGGAGTGGTGGTTGTCATCCAGGACGTTCTGGCTCTGCTGCCAGATGCAGAAGTTCTTTAAAGTGGTCTGTGCATTAAATGAAATAACTGGACCATCCTGAGAAGGATACAGAAAGAAATAATAAATTACAGGAACGTGCACCATGTTCTGGTGCTGAAGCAAGTTGTGTCTTCTTACCAGCTCATTGTTTATTATAACTAACTTTACAATCACAATGTTAATCAGGTTTCCAATGCTGGGGTCCTTGTATATGGAAGACACCTGAAAAAAAAAAGCAATAAAGAAACAAAACATGACCTCAAAATTAAGGGAAAATCAATGTTTAAATTAACTTGAGCCAGATTGGATGTGACACTGTGTATTTAGTGATAATGGTATTACAGGCTGCTTTCTTGCAGTTTCAAGCAAGTACCGGTGAATTTGTTTGATTAAAGGATCAGCATGATAAAGGCCTGAACCCTGTGGACAAGTCAGCCTTTGCCAAGACAAGAATATGGGTCATCTCTGCCTCCCCCGAAGGACTTTCAGTTCAGCCCCAGATGCAGGCGGAAACTAGTGTTTGAAGTGGCCGAGAGCATGCGGCCGATGTAACATACCTGAGCCTATTTTTTAACATTCATCAAAGCTGTCGGACAGGCTCTCCCTCAAGCTGCCCTCTCTTCCCCTGAGCTGTTTGAAAATGTTGTTTACCCCTGCCCTGAGGTGCCCCTTTACCTCCCTCAGCTCTCCTCCAAAGGCTGACTGACTTGCAGCGCAAACAGCAAAGAGGAACACGTGTGTACATTTAGTGCACAAACATGTCCTACTCTGTGCAAAAGATTTCTACCATCCAAACATAGAGATCAGAACTTACTATAGACATTAACGTGAGGATGTAGTGCTGTAGGTTGCTGCCGTGATGCTCCACCATTTTGCTGTCGGCCACCAGCATAACTTCAACAAAGCGCGGGTAGGAGAGGAAGCGCTTTGATCTCCTGTGAGGTCCTGAGTCACTGCTGCTATCATTTGACGGTCTAGCGCTAGCACTGCCATGCTGTGATCTGAGCAAAGCATTGCTGGCCAGGCCAGCGCTCAGTGACTCCAGGTCATTGAATATACCGGTGCTGACCACAGGGACTGCTTTGACCACAGTGCTGACCACAGCCGCTGGCCTTCTCTTCACCTTGTGTCTCTTATGTCTGTGTTTGTGTCCTAGAATGAGAAGCCAAAAGAAATGGAGCAAATGTAAATATACAAGGGTGCAAGGCTGAGAAGACTGGAAGCACATTCGCTCAAACAAGGCAAGGAATAAGTCATTCTTTGTCAAGAAGATGTGTTTGCTATTAAGCTGAAGTCATGTTTAACTTTTAAATGATGGAGCTATATGAGGTCTGGAAGTGGATATTGTCAAAATAAG
>VUQR01010088.1:0-10525 GCA_015108515.1 Hemichromis elongatus | reverse complement strand
GATCCTTTATTTTGAAATGATATTTTGCCATCCATGTGCATGGTACTTCGACATGTACCTACCTAAGTAATGTTGCAGACCATGTCTACCCTTTCATGGAAACCCCGATGATGAAACCTCCTTCAGAAAGACAAGACAAGACAACACACGGTTCAGGAATGATTTGAGGATCACAACAGCGAGTGTGAGGTGTTGACTTGGACTCCAAATTCCTCAGATTTTAATCCAATGGAGCATCTGTTGGGTGTGCTGGACAAAAAGTCTGTTTTGTAGAGGTCCTATCTCACAACTTACAGAACTTAAAGGATCTCTTGCTAACATCTTGGAGTCAGATGCCGCAGCAGACTTTCAGGGGAGTCTAGTGGAGTCCATGCCTCGATGAGTCAGGGCAGTTTGGTTGCAAAAGAGGAATCAACACAAAATTCAGTACATATGTCTTAGAGTCCAGAGTTGGTTGCTGTCCCCTGGTGGAGAACTTTAGAAGTTAAACATTTGTTTAGCCCATAACACACTGTCTAGCTCACATGATGTGACACATCAGATCCAGTTGTGCAAGTTTTAAGACAGTGAAAGGCATGCACCATGTAGTCAGTGCAGACTTTTTCTGTTTGAACTGTTGATGAGAAGTTATGAATAAAATCAAACATTTTACACATAAAGCTTAACGAGATGAAAATGCTGGTATAAAAATATGCATGTTAATAAACACAGAGTTGTAGTGAGATGTTTTTAGTACACTCATCACAGACATGACTGTTATATTATTTTTGGGAATTTTAATTATTTTTAGAACAGTTTTTTCTTCAGGGTGGAATGATTATACAGAACACATATTAAACTACTTAAAAAAATAAATAAATGCAGAAGTTTGAATTTACTTTATATCATCCTTAAATACTGTATTCACAAACACACACACACAGTGATATTTGATTAAATGTCTTTTAGCAAGTTGCACCTCATCCGAATTGGTTGGTTTCTTGACACAGACCAGGCTTTCAAGCACAGTCCACAAATTTTCAATAGACTTGAGGTTGGGGGTTTAGGAAGGTTGCTCCAGCCTACTTTTTATTCATTGCAAAATCAGTTTTGATGCATTTGGAATTATTGTTTTGTTGAAACACCCAATTGTGTTCAAGTTTTAACCATCTAGATGTTGATCAAAGGTGAAGTTAAAGAATTTGGAGGTAGTCCTCCTTTTTCATTATTCCATTCACTTTGTGCAATGTACCAGTATCACTGGCAGCAAAACAGCCCCAGCACCACGTTTGGCAGTTGGTACAGTGTTCTTAGTTTTGAAAGCCTCACCTTTATTTCTTCAAATGTACCTCTTCATAAATCTGCCACTACTGTTTGTTTTTTTATATGCTGTGTCTGCATTTTTTATTGCCCACAGTCTCTGTCTGTGCTGGCCTCTCTTCTCCCCACAAACCAGTCCGGGCGTGCAACTGTGTAGAAACAGAAGAGGCATAATTAGACATTTGCTGGCAGCTGTGCTCCAACACTACCTCTGAACACGGTGCACCACTCCTGCTTTACAGCTGAAACACAGTTTCAGTGTCATTGTCACTGTGGCCAAGTTGCTCAATCTTTGTGTCATCTTTTGACCATAAATTTATCGTTAGAAGGCGTTACATCCATGTGGACAGTTGTACATATGGACAGCTGCAATTTCAGCCAAGTTTGTTGTTTAGTTTTGGAGCAGGGGCACCCTCACAGTCTCTTACAATATAAAACTTACTTTAGACCTTTGCAAAGTAGTGACTCATCCAAATAACATGTACTTACTTATAATTGTTTGAACCTATCAACTTGGAATGTGTAGTTGTTTAGAAATGACCCCAAGAAACTTTCCCAATATGTGAGAAGCTAAAGTTCTCCTTCTTAAACTTCACTGAGTTACTTTGACTTTCCTATTCTGTCAAACAAATCATGATCACTAACAAGACATTAACAGGCATTTTCAAGTTAAAAGACACTGTCAAACTTTGAGCAGCATGCATTTATTACGGAATGGAGCAGTTGTCAGTCACCTCCTGTACATGGACGACATTAAGCTGTATGCCAAGATTAAATGACACATTGATTCACTGATCCACACCACCAGGATATACAGCAATGACACCGGAATGTTGTTCAGACCAGAGAAATGTAGTCGGATGGTAACAAAGAGAGGGCAGGTAGTCAGAACTGAGGGGATCAAACAGCTGGTCTCCTCAGTTCCAGATGTTGCCATCAAATTCAAAATGATCTCATGTTTTTCTTAAAATGTTTTTTAAAAAAAAATATAACTTAAAATGTTCTCAATTCACACAATTAATATAGTAAATAAATTTAATATGTTTAAATTTGATATGTTCAGTTGTGAATAGAATAGCATTCTGTTTTTACTGAACTGTATGCAAATGTTACATTTTACAACATCACCGTAGATCCACACACCTCAAGACCATGAGCTCACCTGTAAATTGCTTCAGCAATCTTAAACATTAGGAATGTAATCACAATCAAAGTGTATTGTGAACAAATTATTACAAAGATTGAAGGTGTGCAGATAAAAGCATCACACTTGTCCTGAAGTAGCAGAGACGGCAAATCGTTTTCTTTTGAACGGTTGAGTTTCCAAAGCTGTTTTACAAGTTCATTGTTGCACTTGTTGATGTACTTAACAAAAAAGTACTTCCTCCTTTAATTCATAAATCAAAAAATTTCAGTGCCAACAAACAGGCTTTGTGTGGCATCTGATTTATTGCTAAACTTTAATATTTTGGTCTTCCAATGCTTTAAGTGGCTCCATACTGTAGTTTTACAGTTTACACATTACATGAAAGCTCTCCAGTTTAAGACCGGTGACGATACAAATCCCTTTGAGGTTGCAGTGGTGAGAAATTCTACCAAAGATGTGGAGCTGCCTGTTATGGTGACACTGTGTGAATAATGGAGCAGTCGACAGGAGCTTCTATGTGCTAATGCTCTAACATAACCACTAATACACTTTTTGTCAGACGTTTACATGCACTCATCATGGAAACAAACATCATGGTTATTTTTACCTTGAACTATCTGTCTCCAGGGTGGAATGATTGTACAGCATATGTTTTATGCTTTTAAAAAATAAGAATTGGATGCATACCATTTTCGCTAATCCACACAAGCTCAAAAGTCACACATACATGTTCAAAAACATATGTTTACAAACAGCCACTAATATTTGGTAAAATGTACCTCAATCAGTGACTTTTAATAGCCATGTGACATTCTCTTACTAAGAGTATGTCTGCTGTTCCAGAACAATTAGCATTTTGCCATCAGAGTTGATCACCAAAACTCTTTTCTTCATACTCTTTTTATACCCAGTCACTGATTTTTGCTGATCTCTTGACAGTAAACCTTATAATATTATATATAATGTCCTTCAGCTGTTTCTTTTAGGACCTCTTACTTTTTCTAACTCAATATCTGCTAATGTTTTTAAGAGATGAAATTTTAAAAAGTACCGAAACTGCTGCGTAATCATCCAAAAAGGAATCAGAGACCAACAGTTTGGTTAAATGATTAAAGTCTATTACCAAACATGTGCTGGTGACAAATCAGGATAACTAATGGAAACAGGGATAAACAGTCAAGGTTTGCCCTTTATATGATGTGATGATATACACATAAATGTCCATTTAAGGTCAGAGAGCCCTGTATAGTATACTTGTTGCATAAAGCAATACACATAGTGTGAACAGTGTGTAGGTATGTGCTTTTGCAACAAAGCCCATAGTGTGATGTTTGCTGTTTGAAGTAACTTTGTCGATTAGGTGGACTTCTGTATGTCATGCCAGGTGGGGATAGAGAACCAGTTCTTCAGTCCATCAAAATCTGCCTCCAAGCTCCTCCTTTCCATCTGCACAGTTACAAAGAATGCTGTCAAACTAAATGCCGTTAAGCCTCTCTTCTACTACTGACTACTAAAACCTTGAACTAGTACTTCTTTTCACCCACACAAGAAATTAATTAGGATTCAGTAAAGATGTTGATTGAAAATTGCCCCTTTACAAACCCTTTAACAGCAGTTAGTTTGTTAGTTATTACTGGTTACAGCTCTGTAAAGAGAAAAAAAAACTGGGTGTGGAAAATAAACTATTTTTCCCGATGCAGTTGAAGAGTCACACCCAAATGTCTTCGTCTCTGACATGAATGCAGAGCGAAACTGCATGAATGTGAGTTTACCATGACAAGTCAGCGCTCACACTGCTTCTGATGTCTGAGATCTGAGTCTGATTGGCAGGATGAAACCAGTGGGAACACCCGCTTCATAAGAGAACAAAACTGGGCCTTTGCCATGCAAACATGTCAAAACCCTGAGGTGGAAGCAAAATATATATGTCCTATTTTTTTAATTTAATATATTTTTATTTTTTAATTTATTTATTTTTTACAAAGGATTGTTCTGTCTAACTATGATAGCTTCAACTGACAGCAGAAGCCAAAAAACATGCCTGACAGGACAGGAAATAAAGCCTAAGGGATGCTGATGTCTCAACTCTCTCAGAGCGCCACGTAGCGCTGCAGAGCCCAGATATGCATAAAAAGAGAAATATTATAACGACAGTATATTAATTAATATGGAGACGGTGTATTTTTATACACCACTGACAGAAAGGAGAAGTTGCCTTGTCAGTGTGTATTGCTTCATATAATATGTGGGCATCAGTGACAGCAGCCACCAAGTTGTTGACATCTTGTGAGATGGAGATTAAACTGGAAACAAAATAAAACTATTAGTGACGTTTATTACTTTGTTTGAACTGTTTGCTGTACCTCTTTCACCAGAGTGACTTGAGAGCATCCACCTCTAACACTAGCCTCTTACTGAGTTTGCACTAGCGGATGTTAAACATTTCTGAGAGTTAATGCCATGCCTAAATTGGATTCAAAGTATTATGAAAACCTAAGTGATAATGGCTTTGCAGTTCAGGACTCCAGGAATAAGGATACAGTTTAAACCTGCTTTACATTTAGACATTTTTAGAATCGGTAGAATGTCTAAATTGCCTTATCTTACGCTAAGAGTTTAAATGTTATTCCTCCAGCAAAAGTAGTTTGGGGATCCTACAGAAGTATCTGTTTGGGGAGGATTAAACCCTTTCAGGTACACTTTAATCTCAATTTGATCACAAATCGACCCAGGCAATTTCAACAAAATGACAATAAAAGGCAAACAATGGGCCTCCTCTAATCCTCCTCCTTAAATGCAAAAGATGCAACGTTTTCCTCAGAAATGTTTATTTAAAATTTGAGAAATAAAGGCTTTAAGATTAAACACACCAACTTAAAAATTCTCTGGATCTGTTCATCTCTTTGCACTATTTAGGGACCTGTTTAAGACGCCTTTCTCCGCCAGATCGATATCGCCCCAGTAGTAATCAGCCCCTTGCTTGAGAGGCCCCAAAGACTAGCTGCACTCCCCCAACGTGTCCACAAGGTGGAAACATCATTCTTGTCAAAAATTGCACATATTGACAAATGACTGCAGATTTAAAGGAGACGCAGAACTGTGTTTTCTCTGTTTCAAGCACAGTCCTTAAAAGAGATGGAAACTTTCAGAGTATCTCAAACCAGGTGCCCCACTGTTTCCATGGCAATAAAACAGTCACATGAAACATTCAAGTTTGTGCTTGATCAGATGGAATGAGGAAATACACATGTCATTTGGTTTAAGTGCAAAAATCCAAAATGTTTTTCAGTTTAAGACATAGAACAGACATTATTTTATGCCATAACCTGCAAGTTATGAAGATGATTTCTTTACAAGATAGTTAAAAAATCTGTACACCATCCAAAAAATGACATATAACACATCAGAATTTTGGGTGTGTCCATCAAAACTTCAACTATGAGGCACATGACACACTATCTGGTTGACCTGATGGGCCATTACAGATCCAGTTTTGCAAGGATTCTTTAACACAGCCAAAGGCTTGTGCTGTGTTTCATACTCGATAAATATCATGGCAGACAAAGACCATGACATTATAACTGTTGCAGTCTGAGCTGGTGGAGAGTGGTGAACAAAAATGCGTCGGGCGGTGTCTTTAAGCTTCTATGTGCCAAATGAGCACCAAAGCCTACCTGGGTGCTCTACCGACCTAAGCATGTTACACTTTAATGTTAATAACAATACAGTTAGAAAAAGACTGAACAAATATAAGTTGTTTGGAAAGGTTGGCAGGAGATTTTGAGAAACCAGAAAGATCTGGTGGTGGTGCGTTCGTGATCTGGGCTTGTTTTCGAGCCACAGGGCCTGGAAACCTTGCTTTTATTGAATCCTCTATATATCAAAGTATTTGAAAGTCAAATGTGAGCCCACGTGTCTGACAGCTACAGTGTTTCCCAAAATATGGGTCATGTAACTGACTGGCTGAAAAAACAAAGACACAAATAACAAACTAAAAAAATAAATAATGGCACTCCTAAAATTCATACCTCAACCTGACTAAAATGCTGTGGTGGGAACTTAACTGTGCATAAATTTTAAATTAATATTTGCACAGAGCTGTTGCTGGCAGTTGACAATCTATAGTGACTGCTACTTCCAGAGAAATAGCAGTGTCATTCATGTAGCCACAAGCTGCTTATTATTTAGTCTAACCATTATAAAGTAAGTGCTAAACTATTACTCTGACTCTAAAAAGCTTAGAAATTCACCCTTTTGCAAATTTTCATTGAAATGATGACTAAACACATAATGGGCATCTAAAGCAAACTACTATGTTAGAAGTTATGATAGATAATTGTGTTCTCTCTGCAGCACACATTTGCAGAAAACAGTGTTGAATGAAGGGTTTTGCCATTTCGGAGCTGAACAAAAGAACTCCAAGTCCTTTCATACAACCCTCTCATTAGCCCTCAAACATGGAAGGCAAGTTTTAAGGTGGAACTGTCAGTCACCTTTTTAACTGTCACAACTGTCAGCAGCCCCAGAAGCATCGTAAACACTCCCTCATTCTTCACCTTATCTGCCTTTAAATACAGGTGTGGAAAGAGACATCAGACACGAACGCTCTTGCCTTCTTCATCAGGTATGCAGCATTTATAGCAATTATTTTTTGACTGCTTGTAACGATTGTTACAAGCAGTATGTATAACTGAATGTATGACATCATTTCATTTTTATCATGTTTTTTTTCTCTCCCAGGAAAAGACTTTCTACCAAACTTGTTAACAAGACAAAATGAGTGACTGTGAGTTTCTGATTAAGCTGAAAAATATCACGAGTTGTTTGTGCCATGTTTGCAGTTGCTATTCAGTTAAATTTTGTTACTGAGAACTACTTTCGTTTTCGTTTCGGTTGTAGCATTATGATTGCAGTCTAAGGAGCTGTAAGGAAAAGGCGTGTGGACTTCTAAAGAAGTCCAGACGCCTTTTCCTTACAGCTCCTTAGACTACGATGACCTGGATGACTGAGAACCTTCACAGACATTATGATTGCACTTAACTGTCCTGTTTACAAAGTCACATATCGTGCTTGGTTTCTCTTTATCTAATTTTTTTCCCCTTACTTTGTTTTCTGTTTCCATTTATAGCCGCCACTGAAGTAAGTACTTTTATTTCATTTGACTGATCTACACTCGTTACACACAGCATTAAAACATGTACTGAAATGTTCCCCTGTCAGGAAAACAAAGTGGAAACTCCTAAGAAGGAAGGATCTGATGGAGAAGGATCAGGAGTAAGAAACGCTTCACATGTGCTTTCTGTTGTTTTGCTCTGTTGACTCTATCGTAGCATTCATGTGCTTATTTGTCTTTATTTCTTATAGGGAGAAGGAAAAGGAAAGGTACGACTTGAAAGTTTACTGATATCTGAATTACAATAAATTTTGACTCAGTTAATTTTCTAATGGTTGTTTACAGGGGAAAAAGCACGGAAAAGGAGGAGAACATGGACATGGGCATGGAAAAGGAGAACATGGGCATGGAAAAGGAGAACATGTGCATGGAAAAGGAGAACATGGGCATGGAAAAGGAGAACATGGGCATGGAAAAGGAGAACATGGGCCTGGAAAAGGAGAACATGGGCATGGAAAAGGAGAACATGGGCATGGTCCTAAATAAATATTCAAGAACTCATTGAATCAGCATTATTCATTGACTGTAAAGAGACAAACATATCTCTAATAAACTATTAAGAAAAGAAGAGTGTATTGTTTATTTACATAAATATTACAATTTACAACTACAACAGATGTGTCCGATTATTTCAAACTTAATACTATAGAATTCAATAATGTTTGCTGATGAATCAACAGGCTTTGATACCAATTAGTCATTCTCAACATCAACATAAAAACTAAAACTGGCCCCATCGTATAAAGTTGTTTGCAAGCTTCTGCAAATTTTAACTGTCCAGTATTCGACGGAAGAAAGGAACACAGAAACATCTACCTACATTAGATCGATAACATAGCCATAACAGGAGAACATGCTTTATGAATCATTAAAATAATAAAAGTGTATAGGTAAGGACAACATGCTTATTTATCCTGAGGAAGGTGCTAATTAGAGAAGCCAAATGGGCTTGAACGTGTTTAATCATCATAGTAATCTTCTGGTGTGTGCACATATTTTAAGTTAGAGTCAAGCTAACCACTAAAAATGTGTGCAAGTCTAATATAAAAAAAACATTGCTGTTATGTATCCAAATACAGTAAAACTTGGATTTGCATGGGTGTCTTTATGTGGTTTCTCTTCTGGCCACTTTATTTGAATGTGACACGGTTTACAGAGAAAAGTCCAAATAAAGAATAAATATTGAGTGAGCAAAAGTTGGAAATGACTTCTTCAAGCATCAAGACAACAGCAAAACAGAAGACACATGTTACAACCGAAGCACTGTAGAAGAGCCTCTCTGAATGCACAACATGTCAAACTGATGCAACAGCCCATTTGGTTTTGGTTTGATTTTAGGTCTTAGCATTGCTTTAAAGCATTACTGGCAAAATGTGGCCCAAGTGGCAGAACGGATCATTTTAATCTGTCCCACAGTCCCACCTGAAAGTATAATTTAAAAAAAAAAATCATAAGAGGCAGCATTTTGCAAGGGTTGTGTACTGCTTTTTTACTCATTTTCAAAACATTGTGTTTCCCTGATTACCTCAACAGTGTTGTAAAACCTGTAAATCCTGTAATTCGGCCCTTTGCTAGTTTGGCACAAACAGATAAATATGTCACCATGTTTTTGTGAATTGTGGAAAGTGTTTTAAAGAGGTGCTGCAAGATACGTTACTGTAAGTCAGTGGTCCTCGAAGTGTGCGGCGCAAGTTACCTGGCAAAAGCCATGTGGACCTAATGTTTAACATCACTTTGACGGCGGAACAAAGAAAGCCGCGGCAGTAACGTAATAAGTCTGATGTTTAAATCACAATTACCAAAGGAACGATTGTGAATGAGTTTATTATTTAGATGGGACGTGAAAATATTTCTTCCTGCCATGTGGGGAATGATGTAAAAAGTTTGAGAACCACCGCTGTAAATGAATGAAATTGAAATCATGAGCAGCACAGAGCTGTGTTCTTCCATGCTTGGTTGTCCAACATTTTTGCTTAAAACCTCCACCAGAGACATCTGTTTGTAAATTATCCACAGCAGCGACATCGTTGGCAACAATGTCTCCTGCGTGAAATTAAATTTTGCTATCCATTGATGGCTGTGTTATTATGTGCAGCAGCACTGCAATGAATGAGTCACATGTTGAGTGACGCAGTTCCCTCTACTATGTGTTATTGTTTGTGTATAATAGTTGACATTTTCTGACTCACTTTGCTATTCTTAGCATGGCAGTAATTCGCAGAGGAATGAGATTACCGGACATGATCCAAGTACATTTTCTTGAGATCCTGTCTTGCTTTTTATATCTAAAGGCTGAATAATACCTTCACTCGTTTTTCTGCTCTTGATTCCTAATCTCTTAGCAGTCATGCAAAAATAAAATAAAATTCAATCAAAATGAAACAAAAAAAACAACAATCTAATTAAAACAGTTGCATGTTATGGACTTGGTCTCAAGGATTCTTAGTTTAGATTTGAAAGCACTAAATTAAATTCTGACATTTTCCAGTCGTTCTGCAGTTTGTTCCAAGCCAAGGGTGCTAAACGGACAAAAGCTCTTTTGTCATATTCAGTTCTGGCAAATGGAACAGAAAGCAACAAGTAACGTTGTGGACGAAGAGAATAATGACCAGCATGTTTTATTGCAAGCAGGCAACATACAGGTCCTTCTCAAAAAATTAGCATATTGTGATAAAGTTCATTATTTTCTGCAATGTACTGATAAACATTAGAGTTTCTATATATTTTAGATTCATTACACACAACTTAAGTAGTTCAAGCCTTAAATTGTTTTAATATTGATGATTTTGGCATACAGCTCATGAAAACCCAAAATTCCTGTCTCAAAAAATTAGCATATTACATCCGACCAATAAAAAAAAAGTGTTTTGAATACAAAAAAAGTCAACCTTCAAATAATTATGTTC
>VUQR01010086.1:19345-36925 GCA_015108515.1 Hemichromis elongatus | reverse complement strand
GCCTATCCGTTCAGAAATTTCTTTCTGTGTCTTACCCTCTTGCTTGAGGGTGTCAATGATGGCCTTCTGGACAGCAGTCAGGTCGGCAGTCTTACCCATGATTGAGGTTTTGAGTAATGAACAGGTTAGGAGTTTTTAAAAGCCTCAGGAGTCTTTTGCAGGTGTTTCGAGTTAGGTTAATAGCTCGTTTAGTGAACCTTTTCATGATATGCTAATTTTTTGAGACAGGAATTTGGGGTTTTCATGAGCTGTATGCCAAAATCATCAATATTAAAACAATTTAAGGCTTGAACTACTTAAGTTGTGTGTAATGAATCTAAAATATATAGAAACTCTAATGTTTATCAGTACATTGCAGAAAATAATGAACTTTATCACAATATGCAAATTTTTTGAGAAGGACCTGTATATATGTATGTATATATATATATGTATATATGTATATAGTGCGAGAGAGGGAAAATAAGGAGAGCAGAGAAGTGCGAGTTGCTACTGACGAGAAATGGAAGATGAAAGCATGTTAAAATAATAATAACAACCACTGTAGCCAGTGCTGAGTGCCTGATGAGCCCAGCTGTAGGTAAGCTGTTAAGACTCAACTGTATACTGTGTTCGCTGCCTCCGGAACAATAAAGTTCTGTTGGCGAAGCCTTTCAATGCCTCTCTCTGTCTCTCGCTAGCAAAGTTGATCCAGACAGTAAAGCTAGTTACCGGCTACGAGCCAGACACGGAACCTGACACATTAACCAGAGGTCTCTTTACAATGGTTCAAAGCCGTGGACCAGGCCGAGGTAACAAGAGAGTACAAACTGTGTTAGTTGAGTGAGAATTATTTGTAAAGAACACAATCTTTACTAGCAGGTGAAAACTAATGTGTACACTTATGTCTGCAGTATGCTTTTGTTAAATATGAACAAAATTATAGCAGAAGTGCTAGCACATGTCTGGCCAGAAAGAGAATATCAATTTGTTTATTTGGTAGTTCAGTGAAAGGCTTCAGCTAGTAAAGAGTTAGGGAAAAAAAGTTGTGCTTACTTTCACAGTTTTGTCTTATTATACAATATAAAAATATAAAGAAAAACACTAAATTTTTGGAAATATTTGTTTTCTTGTTTTTTTTTGTTCTACTTAAACACTTAAGTGAGCCTCCAATGAGATGACAGTGCCAGCAGCGGCCCCAGTTCCTCTGAGTTTGAGACCCTTGCATTAGAGAAAACAGTGGTTGGAAAGCGCATCAGGAATGAAATTATTGCGACAGTCTGAAGTGAACTTGGTTTCTTCAAACGGGCTGTGTCTGCAACTACTCACATGCAGTTACCGTCCTCAAATAAATTTCATTCGTTCAAGCATAAGACATGTCAGTGAATTGGCAGTTATATGCAATCTGCTTGTGAACAAAATTTGTTGCTGTCTACATACAAAATAAATTCCCATTAAGTACTTAAATTCAGAATTTAGCCAGAACCTCACAGATTTGAAAGAGAAATTCCCCTAGTTGCTTCAAGATGGCCTTTTTATTGCAAAATGATCAAGCGATCAGCAACCTATATGAAGATAACCAGACTGTAACATGTTGGTTATCCATTCACCATCAAATACATAGATGCATTACTTCTCTTATTTTTGACAGAAAACCCATTAAAAAACACTCCTGTGTTATCAGTGGCACACTATGTTACATTTTATGTATTAAAAAGCAGATTGATCATGTTAGTGCACTGCTGATTTCATGCTGATCAAAGCAGCAGTAAGTATTAAAAGCTTTTGTTTTTAATTTAGTCCCAAAATGCTTCTAAGAAAAAACAACTTTGCTTTGAACTAGATCAGAGTTGCTTTTTTTGAGAAATGAAATGTTTTTTAATGGAAGAGAAAAAGAAAATTTCCTGAAACATCATGGTCCGCCTCCTAAGACACTCTAGTGTGATTTTAAGTAACCATTTATTGTCATTTAAAATGTTTCTGATGAGTTCCTTTTCATGAAATAAAACAATTCAGTTTTCTTTCCACCCCCAAAATAATACATTTTCTATGCTATCCAAACATTTGAGGTGTAGTTGATATAAAAAGAGAGAAAAAGGAGAGGCTGTGTCTTGTTGAGCTTAAACGCCACCCAGCCTTCTTTAACGCTTTGTTGTTTTTGGGCAGATGGCATCGACCTGGACGCTGTGAGTCACGGCAGCCTGGATAGCTCTGCCGACACTAACTTGGTCGAGCAGGGCCCCTACGCCGCTGACTCCGTCAAAGTAGACCCCACTGATGATAGATCTAGCACAGGTACCCCTCAGATGGTTGCTGCGTGACTCCATCTTTCAATGGCAGCCATCTTATTCAACATCTTTTTCTTTTCTTTTTATCACCCTTTCATACTTCCTCCTCATTTGATCCATTCACCGGCTCACTTCCTCTTCATTTCCCTCTTCGCTTTACACCTCCCTTCCTCCGCTTCCTGTTTTTCCTTCTTCTGTTAATTCCTTTTGTGCATCCATGATTGCCGCCTGGTTTTTGCGGCTGTGGTTTCTGCTCTGCTCTGTCCCTAACCTGCCCTTCACTCTGGCCCTGCCTGTGTTGCCCTTGCATGCAGTCGGCTGTAGGGGCGGCAGCTTGGGCGCCAGGGCCCCGGTGGCGCACTCACACGGGGGGGGCTTTGAGCTCAGAGAAGCCACCCTCCACCCAGGTAAACCCTCTCTCTCTCAGTCAGCCTTGTCTGATTCTAGTTACGTTTTTCTGTGTCATCGTAGCTGCTCTGCAACATTTTTATTTTTGCTTGTCATTGTCACTGTTATGTGTTCCTGTTTCTTGCTCTCCTTCCTGTGACTTCCTCTCCTCTTTCTATCCTCCACTGTGACATTGCTCCATCCAGCACATCAAAGTCACTTCTCTATCCGTGCTTATTTTTAACCTCGAGTTTTACTCACTCTCACTACTGAGTGATTTGTCTTTGTCAATTATGGCGAGTAATTATCCAGAGGCGCATTCTTTCTGATTACGGAAATCATTTTAATCACGGAGATGGTACCTCAGCAGGAAGCGTCGCCTCGTGTACAGAAAGATTGAGAGAGAGCCACAGCTCATGGCACAGCAGGTGGGAGGGACCTCTGTCTGCAGCTAACTGGTTATAACTCGCCAGGATTTGGAGTTGTTTCACTCGCCGTCATTTGCAAGTTGTTCTATACTGTATCACAGCTGAGCCATGCAACCTCATGGTTTATTTAGAGGCGATTGCCACAAAGGCTCGTGTGGAGGACAAAAGAGGAGAACGAATCAATCAGCTCGTTGCCTGAGGACCCCGAAAACTTTTAGAGACAGATGGAAGCATGAGCCTCGAGCTGTAGCAGTCAGAATCATTAGCAGCTGTAAAAATGCAGTTTGTATTTATATGGTAACTGTAGATCTCTGCGTGCCTCGAGGAGGTTTCTTTTATCCAGTACAGCTTAGCTGCTTTTTCCAGCACTAACAATGTGCCGAGCAGAACTGAGAAGATAAAGGGAAACAAATGGCTCGCTGGTTCATTCTCTTATAGATGCTTCATGTATCTCTCCTCCCACAGTCTAAAGCTACATTAGATCCATGGTTATTGCTCCAGTAAGATTTCAGTTTTCTCATTGGCAATGCAATGTGTAGTGTTGTTATCTAGCATACAACATGGAAGTAAAGGTTTTGGACCTCAACTTTGTTCATGAATTGTCCCTCTGCTTATACTTTCCATGTGTGTGATGTGTAATTCTGTGACTTTGTGCTTTACGAGGTAGATAATTAGATATAAATGGTAAATATTCAGATATTAGGATAATTCGCTGCCTGTGACTCTCTTTCACCCAACTTGTACTCTTTTTCTCTCTCTCTCTCTTTCTTTAGGTGATCAGTCAGACTTGGGTTATAATTCCCTGTCAAAAGAGGAAGTGCGGAGAGGAGACCCCGCTGGCCAGGACTCTGCCCCTGACAAAGACGACAAGAAGGAGAGCGACTGCAGCTCCTGTCAGTATTCTGTCTGATCTGATGTCACTTGATATTCCTTTGCCTTTAACTGGAAAAAAAAACTAACTTGGCAGCATTGTAGCCACATGGGATTTCCCTTTCCTCTGCCTTGATCTTTCTTTCTCCTCCAGAGATGATTCATTCCTTTTGGTTTCTCATGAAAATCAAAGCTTTCAGTTGTTTGTTGTCCTGCAGTTGAGTGTTTTTTTAAAGAACGTTGGTGTGTTTTGTGCTGTGTGCATAAATTGCCATTTTTTTCGTGTTTCTAGTGTCAGAGACAGAAAGTGCCAAGGGAAGCAAAGATTGCCTCCCTCAGCTTGACTTGGAAATGAGTTCTTCCTTCAGACCCCGTGGCATTGTCCGCAGCAGCTGTCCATTTGATGACTCAGCCTATAAACCCAAGAGCTCCGCCAGCGCAGGTTAATAGATTTTCTTATGTGGTACCTGTGATCTCACCTCCTTTGCTCACTTGTGTCATATCCTGATACAAATGCAAATGTGGTTTTTAGTATTTGCCATTTTTCTCTTTCTCTCTCTCTCCTTGTCTGCCAGACCACGTTGCAGGTCTCCTCTTCACTACCTCCCTGGATGAGATCGGTTTGATTCAGACAAACAGTTTACTCCGAAGACATAAGAGCGCTCTGGAGGAGGTGGTGGGCAGCGCCAGCAGTGGCTCAGCGCTTGACTGGCAGGGTGTGAAGAGCCGTCGGCTGAGCGGTGACACTGTGGGCAGCAGTGGAAGTGGCACCACTGTCCTGGGCCTGGGTATGAACCAGGGTGAAACTGATCCAGATAAAATTGCAGGACACCTGGGCGCAGATGCTAAAATCCTGTCTGGTGCCAACTTCACTAAGACTAGGAGGCCTCATTCTTTGGCAGTGGGTGGGCTTGAGGGGGTGACTGCTAAATCATACGTTCCCAGGAGTAGTGATCACCGGAAAGTGGATGAGGAGGCGGAGCGGCAGGAGTCCAGCGATGAGGACAGGAACATTACAGAGGCCATTTTTGATCTGGAGGATTTGGATTTCGAAAAGCCTTCAAAGGGGGCAAAACCTTACGACAAACCTCATAAAAAAACTGTTGAACGCAGCGCCAGCTATGGTGGTGTAAGCACCATGACAAACAGAGGCACTGTGAAGCGCACTGGTATTGAAACCGGCTACGACCCTCTTTCCCTCCTGGCAGCAGAGTCTGATCAGCAAAATGAGGAACGGTACACGGAGGGGGACCAGGCCAGTACTCCTAGTGCCCGTAGGCACCTGGCCAGGGAGATTGAGCTCTACATGAACCACATGGGCAGCCCGCTGAGCAGCCGCACACCCAGTCTGGACCTTCAGGACCCAGCCAGCCCTGTCCTCCTCCACCATTCCTCACTCTCTGTCTCCCGCAGAGCCAGCCTCCCCCACAGCTCCCCCCTCAGGACTGCAGGAGTACCTCGCTCCCGTACCTTCCAGCCTCCGTCGCCCTCTCAGCCCATCTCACGCCAACGTCTGTTGTCTTCGCCTCCATCTCGAAGCTCTAGCACCACCCCCAGCCCGAGTCCTCGACCTAGCCCCTACAGAGAGAGAGCAGACAGGATGAGCCTGACGTCACCTTCGCTTTCCTCCTCCTCTTTCGCTTTAGATACGCTCCTGACGCCAACACTGGATGTGTTCAAGACCAGCGTGTTTTCTGCTGGGAAGGGAGTAGCAGAGAAGGCGAGCCGCTGGTACACACGCCTTGCCACATACACAACACCCACCAAGGTACAGAGTCCTGCTCTCTTTTATCATTTAAAAAATAAACATGGTCTGCTTACCACATACAAAATAGGTTTTAGTTTCATTTTGATATCTTAGAGAAAATTCCAAGAAGCCTCAAGATTTCTCAAAAGGTTCTGGCTGATGCTACCATTTTTGTGTCTTAGATGTGAATCTTGTGCTTTCATAAAATTACACAATTATACATTCATTTAAACCATGTAGTGTTATTGTTAGTGAGTCTGTACTTTTACACTGTAACCAGTTTGTGCCAGTAACATTATAGCAGTATATTAACTATTCTATAACTCAACATCTGAAAGAGACCAAAGTCTGTGTGCTGCTGCCATCTTGTGGCCATCCACCAGGATTCTGTGGATTTCTGCAGTAGTAAACTGCAGTAGCGGTCATTGTGTTCCACTCTTTATGATAAAGTTTCAAAACTATTGAGAAGAAATATCAGAAACAAAAATCTCTACCAAAGACAGCACGTATTCTCACTGTGTGAGTGTTTCTTTTGTGAGACTGACTCATTTCTAATATGTCATATTTCATATAAAAAGTTTTTTGAGACTTCCGTGTAAATTTTCCCCCTGAAAAACCTAAATAATTTGCACTATTTGTTTAGGTTTACTTTAGCAGCACAGTTTGTTGTTTTTTTTTTGTTTTCTTTTATATAAGCAACTAAGTATTGTACCTGTAGATTTTTACATTGATCTTCTTGGAGGCAATCAGAGTTGCTAATAAGTCATTTAAAATAATTTGCAGTTGCTGTGAAATTTTGAAGACACTCATGACAAAACCTCTTATCATCCAGGACAGTCAGAGTGACTGTTTGAGCGTGTCCTCCCTTAATGCGGGAGATCCAGACTGCTCCTCACTGTTAGATGAGGAGGACTCTGGAGAGACCGAGCACTCAACGGTCTTTCCATTGAGGAATGGCCCTGTTGGCCCTCCAGGACCTCGCAGGAGTCCCAGACGCAGCCCCCTCCGCAGCCATGTGGACAGTCCCACTGCAGGATCAAGCCACGGAAGACCCACATCTCTTCTCCCTGGTCAGCACAAGATTCACTTAACTGAATCTTCTCTTTCTTTTTTAAAAAAATGTGCATTTTTTGTTCATTTTTCTCATGTTCTCTTATTTCTTTTTTTATTGCCTTAAATTGAGATTTCTCTTCTTTGTTTTCTTTCATTCTCATGTGCGTTGCGTCGGATTCATAAAGCACTTTTGGTTAAGTGAAATCAGTGTATAAATAAAAACTGTTTGCTTGATTCTAGGCAACAGGTTTCTACTTATCAATCAAGAAACATTAGCACTGTATTTTCCTCATTAGTCTAATTCAAATGGAAAAAAACAAACAAAACAAAGCTTTGCAGTTTGTATAGAAGAGTATAGAGTCTAAATTTGATTATCTACAGTATGCTTAGACCTGCTTTCAGTAATCTGTCCTGTTCTTTATGACAAACTTTAACACACCAAGATAGAAAATGATAAGTAGTCTGATAAGAAAGACTCAAAGAAATATATAAGTGGCTCCCTCACATGTTCATCCTGATGCAGGACTGCCTGGCTTCTCTCTGCCAGACAAGTCAGACCTCAGCTCTTCACGGTACACCAGCAACACCAGCATCTTCAACAACTACGCAATGGAGGTAAAACTGTAAGATGGAAAATCAAAACTAATCTTCCACAGAAGCTACTTCTAAACGGGTCTTTACGTTTCTATATCTTCTTTCAACCAGCTGCTGATCTCCAGCTGTTCTCGCTGTAAGACCTGCGACTGCCTGGTGTATGATGAGGAGATCATGGCCGGCTGGACAGCAGACGATTCCAACCTGAACACCACCTGTCCCTTCTGTGGAAATCCCTTCCTGCCCTTTCTCAATGTGGAGATCAGGGACATGCGAGGACCTGGCAGGTAGGCAAATGCTCAAGTGCTGTATCTATGTATGCTGTTTTTATGTTTGTTGTTGTCAAAAAAGATGAAGCAACTTCAATTCTTCTCCCCTTCATCTTTTTCTCCCCGTTCATATTGATTAACTGCTGAAATTAAGTATAGTTATTTTTTTAAATGATCCAAGGCTTGCATAGTTTCAACTAAAGTTCAAGCAAAAGTTAGAGTTGAGACACAAATATATTTTAGTCATAACACATTGAAACTAAGCTGATCTTCATCAGAATTTATTGGATGTTGTGTTAGCGTAGCTTTAGCATAAGCATGTCCAAGTGAAGATATGACTCAAGACTTTTTGGTCTCAAAAGCAAAGAACCCCAGAGGTAAGTAGGAAGAACACAGACAAGCACAAAACCTTTGCTGTGATTAAGCTCTACTTAAAGTTCTACTACTTGAGAAATGTCTTATTAAGAACTTATTAAGCACTCTTTATTTTTTTTTCCTTTTTATGTCCTCTCTGCAGGCTCTTTCTAAAAGGAAGCCCATCAGTAGACGAGGGGATGACCTCGTCGTATTCTGCTTCCACAGGGTTGGACACAGGGACGTCCACCTTGTCTACGCCCTGTCCCACGACGGCTGTCTGCCCTCTGTCCCCTATGATTGCTGTGCAGGAGTGCTCAGCTAGGTATGCGCTCACACTCGGTGTTAAACCACATTCTTACATTTACATTAATTTACATACTCATGTCAAAATCAGTGTGTTTGCTAGTTTTCTTTTGGACAATTTAAGAAGTTCTTTACTCAGACATGAGTGAGGACAATATTTAATCAAAGGAAGTGACAAATGAAATGCTCTGATTGAAACTGGAGCACGTTCAGTAAAAATAACACAATTACTGACTGACAGAGACTTAAGAAAACAAAACATTTGTTGTGTAATGATATATGATAATGATATATGTATGCTAATGATATATATGATAATGATATATGTATGCTAGCAGCAGCTCATGTAGCCTCAAGCTTGAGGCTACATGAGCTGCTGCTAGCATACCACACCTGAATGTAGTGAAGCTTTTAGCTGCTTAAGGGAAGTACGACACCAAAACCAAGCTAAAAGCTAAGTGGTTTATATTTAAACCACAAACATGGCCAGAAAGTAAATTGTTGGAGTGTGATTGAGTTGCATTGTTGAGTAATGGTGCTGGGTTTGACAGTAAAACAGACGACATGTGTTGCTGCTCATGGTTGTGCATCATGCGTGTTTTATGACCAAATGTAACAACTCACATACTTTGTCAAAAAAAAAGAAAAAGTGAAGCGCCTTGTTCTCATATGTTTTTGCTCATTTTTTATTTAAATTTAGGATCAAAACATGGTAGTAAGGCAAAAGTTCATACCAATTATTTTTTATCTTTCACAATATTTGTTAACAAGCAATGTATGAAAACATTTTTTATAGATTACCAAAAATAAGCCCAGTGAAGTATTTTTCCTCATCTCTTGTACGACTGTTACCTTGTTATTATGACATGAAATACAGGATCATAATCATCAAGATTAAAAGATTACTTCTAGAGTTTAGAGTCAGATGTGCTGTATGATTTTATTTATTTATTTATAGACCTCTGCTCATCTTCATGTAGTTTGTGTGGTTACACAATGCTTTTGAAGTGAAAAGCTACTGTAGCTGCATCCACACAATCCTCATCTGCATTGTAAAAGAGCAGTGAATCTGCAGCACCTGTCCTAACAAAGCTTCGTGTGTGCCCACGTGTGTATGTGTAAGTGTGTGTGTGTGGGTGCAATTTTGTGAGGTATTTTGGGGGGGAACTCGATTATGAAATGTGTGAGCAATAGAGATGAACAGAAACAGATATATAGCTAAATACTGGACACAGAGCAAGCAAATAGATGTGTATTTACCACAATTTGGCATTAAATTGCTTTTTTGTTCCAAGATCTGCATCCAAGTGTAGACAAATACAAGCTGACTAAATTAATACCATGAAAACTTGTCAGGTCTTTACACAGCGGGCAACTAATTGAACATGTGAAAACATCCTATAGCAGTTTTTCTCAAACTGTGGTGCATGTACCACTAGTGGTACTTGAGGTCTCTTTAGTGGTACGTGGCAAATCTCCAATTTTTTTTTTTTTGATTAAACAATATACCATTGTGGAGGTATGCAAAGACAACACGAGACCTCCCGACGCTCTTCTGGAAGCTGGAGTTAACCAGAAACGTCTCCCCGAGCGCGAGTCCTCTATTAAGAACAGCCTTTTCTTATAACCAGTGGCCGCGGCTGCTACAGAACCCTGGTGGGCTCGTTAACCTGCAAAGGCGGAACGGTGCTGTCACGCTGATGGTAAAAACACAGCCCTTTCCGCAGTGCTGCTTTGCTGTGATCCCAGCCACCATCAATGAGTCGGACGCCTCCAGAAGAATTGATGGGGGGCGCGGCAGATGCCATTGGCGAGTCGGGAACTATCGCCTGGGTGCCGAAGCTCCTAGTATCCAGGAGAATGCGATCAGCTTCTTCTGCGAGTGAGCGGTAATTCTTCGCGGCCAGCAGTGGCGAGTTGGCAAGGCCAGCAGCGGCGAGTTGGCAAGGCCAGCTCGCAGCAGCAATGGTCGGAGGAATATATGAGTGAAGAGGAATCTGCCATTATCCACTCCTAGCAAGAACAGCGTGCTCTCCATGAGCTCGAGAGAAGTACCATCAGCCAGGCCCGGAGCAGTGCCGAAGCAACAGAAGCAACAGTTTCCATGGGTGGGGGGATCCCGGAGGAGGGTCATCACAGAGTGGGTGGACAGTGGATCCAGCATGGCCAACACATGGTATTTCACGTCGTCGGCTGAGACGCCACAAAGAGAAAACTGAGCTTCGACGCATATGAACCATGAAGGAGGGTCGTGAAGCCAAAAATCCTGCAGCTTAACCGTCACAGCAAAAGTTATAACGTACAGCTCTGCTGTTACTTTCAACATAAATGAAGACAGAAAACTAAACAGCAGTGACGTTTGTAGGGTTACTGAAGTTGGGCTAGCTAGTATATAATGATGTGCTGCATGGTGCTGCTCATTCACTCCAAAATTATTTAGGCCAAATCTTTAAAACAGTGTCATTGCATACACCTTTCAATTCATTTGAATTGCACAAATGCAGAAATACTTATTTACAGTAATTTATCTGATTTGTTACAAGAATCTCAGCCTGATCATTTGTCTTTGGTGCTTAACTTAAATGTACTACAAACATTTATCCCGTTTTGCCTTCACAAGTCATAGTATGTTTTGTCTATCCACATTCACTCCGACCCAGATACTGAACACATAAAAGTGGCGAGCATACTGCATGCCTTGACTTTACATTTAATTCAGTTAGCTGTGAGGCTCAGATAAGCACTGACCTTTTAGATATTACATTCCTATTTCTTCAGTACTGTATTCGGCCACAGCTTCTACCTGGGTAGCCTGCAACTCTTTTTTTTATACTTCTATAATATGGCAAGTGACTTGTTGTCACTTCCTGTTTGTAAGTTGTTGTGTCTTGTTTTCACATCCATTTAGTGTCATTGCCTCATTTGAAACTTGACAAATATAGAAAAAGGAAGACACTTTGAACTGGAGGCTTATATATTCACATTTATAACTTGGCAAAACAAAGGTTGAGGAGGAGTGGCCTTGTATGTGGACAAATCCTTGAAATTTAATGTGGTGGATAAGATGATAATGTACTGGAATGACCCCCCAAAAACCCTGAACACAAATTCACCCCAAGTCTCCACAAAACAGAACAAAGGTGATAGCAGTGTACCCCAAAGTAGCAAAAAAGATTCACTAAAGTGACTGGACTAACTGGAGCCCGAATAAAAATAAAAGCAAGAGAGAAAAAAACCTCCCGCCAACTTCCCTACTGTATCACAGTGTGCATGTAACAAAAAACCCTCACAGTAGAAAATATTGTTTCCACAGAAGGTGAACATTTCAACAAAGCAACAAAACAAAAGTGCGTAAAAAAGTAAAATAATAAAATAAAATAAAAAACATGAGTCCTGTGCAAATCAATGCAGTAAACTTAGAAAAGATTGCGGCTTTTTCCCCAGATCAAATGTTTCCTTTAGCAAGGAGGCTACGGCAGCATTGGTGCGTGTGTCAGGGCCCTCCAGCACTCCGCGTCCTGGACTGCAAGTGTTCACATTTATTTTCCAGCTTGGCTACGTGAGCTGTGAGGCCCTTGATAGTGTTTTTTCATCTCAGCTATATCATCAGAGCACACAGTGAGTGCGTGCTCCATCTCCCTGACCGTACCTTTTAGCTCGGACATGGTAGCGTCATTAGCAGCTTTATCGATCGCCAGCTGCGTCTTCACCTCTTAATGGTAGACAACGCTTTACCAAGAGAATCCTGAAGTTCTTTTTTTTTTTTTAAATATCGGCGATATCTTTCCTCATCGAAGCCAGCAACTCGACTTTGAGAGCTTCCATATCAGATTAGCTTGGCACGAGGGGGTCTTTACAGGAGTCGACGGCTCACTCGAGGATGTGGTCGCAGTTTGCAAAATAGGCCTCAGTTGTGTTTGAATAGTACTGCGAGTTTTAATATTTTTTGCTGCCATTTTATGCAGGCCCGAGTAAAACTTCTCAACACAACAAACTACAGACTAAAACAGGACTAGAATTATGGCCAGAAAGCACGAATGAATAACAAGTTAATCAATCGGCGGGAGCTCCCAAACTCGCGTCCTACTCCATCAAAGCTCAACCGATACCACATCTCCTCCCCCCTTAAGTCAACAACTCTGTTGATTAATAACATAACTGTTTATCTAAAGAATGCTTAACAAGCAATCAACATATAACTTAGGTAACATAAAATGGTACATATGTTTCAATGTCTTTTGTTTTTTTGTTTTTTTTACTAACTAGGAAGGTACGTCTTTCCTGTGAGATCAGAGTGCATTGTTGCTTGCAGGGATAGCTCAGTAGGTAGAGGGGTTGCCCCATGATTGGAAGGTTGGGGGATCGACTCCACTGAACGGCTACCCTGAGCAAAGTACACTACACACTGCTCCCCGAGCGCTGCATTTGTGGTGGTGGCTGCCCACTGCTTCACTGGGTGAATGGGTTAAATGCAGAGGAGTAATTTCCCTACGGGGACTAACACATGCACATTACATCCTGGAAGATCTTACTCTACCTAACAAAGTCCTTTAAAGTCTCTGGTGGACGTCTCTCTCTCTGAGAATGTTGCAACACTGGTGTTACTGAGGAGTCTCCAGGAGCCAGAGTCTCCAGAGCATATGACAACTCCAAGGGCTCTGGTGATGGAGGCTGTGGGGACTCGTCTACCTCTGATGGCATGTAGCACTCAGGCACTGCATGTGTGTCATGTAATGGCTGCACCTCTCTGCCTGGTGAACTAGGAACAGTGTCTACCAATCTTGCTCTCACTTGATTCACATGTCGCTTCACAGTTTGACCTGATCCGATGGTAACAATGTAAGATACATGCCCCGATGCTCTCATAATGAATGCTGGAATCCACTTTGGGCCATAGGAGTAGTTTCTGATGAACACCTTTGAAACTCTTCAGTCTTTTCTTAGTGTCATGATTCTCTTTCTGTTTCAATTGTTTGTGCTGCACTTTTGTTTTCACATCAGGTATGAGCAAGTCCAAAACTGATCTTAGTCTCTGTGACATAATTAACTCTGCAGGTGATAATCCAGTAGTGGCGTGCAGTGTGATGTGATAACTGAATAGAAATCGGGACAGTCTGGTTTGCAAGATATCACCTTTTTTTTTCTTCATCCCCTCCTTAAAGGTCTGGACGGCCCTCTCAGCCAGCCCATTTGAAGAAGGGTGGAAAGGTGCTGACCTCACATGGTCAATGCCATTCTGCTTCATGAATGACTCAAACTCAGCACTTGTGAAACATGTTCCGTTGTCTGAAACTAACATTTTGGGTAGTCCAAACACACTGAAACTCTGTTGCAGTTTCTCTATAGTCACTTGTGATGTAGAGGATTTCACAGGGTAAATGTCCATCCACTTGGAATGCGCATCCACAATGATCAGAAACATCTCCCCGAGGAAAGGCCCTGCATAGTCTACGTGGATCCTGGACCATGGTGACTCCGGCCATGCCCAGGGGTGTAATGGTGCAGTAGGTGGTGTTTGTGGTGTTTCTGACACTCCTCACATGCCTGCACTTCTCTTTCAATGTTCTCATCCATCCCTGGCCAACATACATAAGACCTTGCCAAGCCTTTCATCTTTGACATGCCTGTATGAGTCTGGTGCAGTAGTTTCAATATTTTGTCTCTGCCTTTGGTGGGAATAATTACTCGGGCTCCCCAGAGCACGCAACCATCCCTCACACTCAGTTCCAGCTTTCTCTGTCTATATGGCTTAAAAAAGGCATCGGTCTGAGCAGGCCAGCCTTTTAAGGTGTACTCATGGACTTGCGACAATAAGACATCCTTAGTGTTGGTGTTGGTCAACTAATGTGTCATCCAGTACATCCATCATCAAAACCTGCTCAGTCATCTCTTGCTCAGGTGCTGAGTCCAGCACAGGCAACCGGCTAAGCGCATCTGCATTTTCATGGTGTTTTCCTGGTTTGTACCTGATGTTGTACTCATACGCACTCAATGTTATGGCCCATCTTTGTACTCTTGGTGAGCCCATTTGAGGTATAGGCTTCTTTTCATTGAACAGTAAGATCAGGGGTTTATGATCTGTGTAAATCGTGAAAACTCGACCATACAAGTATTTGTGGAATTTCTTGATGCCAAATATAACAGCTAAACCTTCTTTGTCAAGCTGAGAATACTTTTTCTCGGCAGGAGAGAGTGTGCGTGACATGAAACCCAGAGGTCTCTCGCTTCCATCCTCCATTTTATGTGACAATATGGAGCCTACGCCGTATGGGAATGCATCACATGAGATAACCAACTCTCAGTCAGCCGAATAATGAACAAGCACCTCTGCTGAGTTCAACAGGTTCTTGGGTTTCTGGAATGCTTGCACTTGTCTTTTTTGCCATGTCCACTTTAACTCATGTCTCAAAAGTTCATGTAGGGGTGCCAACAGGGTTGCCAGGTTTGGGAGGAATTTGTTGTAATAATTTAGCAAACCTAAGTATGCTTTCAGTTCAGTGACATTAGTGGGAGTAGGTGCATCCATGATTGCTTTAACTTTCTTCTCCACGGGGTGGAGCCCCTGGGCGTCCACTATGTGCCCCAAGTACTCCACTTTCTCTTGCATGAAAGCACACTTGCACCTCTTTAACCTTAACCCACCTCTTCCAATCGGGTCAACACCTCATCCAGGTTCTGTAGTTGTCTCACCTCATCCACCCCAGTCACTAAGATGTCATCTAAATACACCGCTACCTGAGGTAGTCCCTTCAAAAGGCTTTTCATGATCCTCTGGAATATGGCTGGAGCAGAGGCCACTCCAAAGGGCAATCTGTTGTACGTGAACAGCCCCCGGGTTGTGTTTACTGTCATGTACTTTTTCGATTCATCATCCAAGAGGATTTGCTGGTAAGCGTGACTCATGTCTAATTTTGAGAACTGCTTCCCCCCTGGATAGTGTTGCAAACAGGTCCTCCATTCTGAGTATTGTATACTGTTCCAATGAAGCCCCTGTGTTTACAGTAAGCTTATAATCACCACACAGTCTTATGGCCCCTGTTGGCGCCACTGCCCTGACACTCTCCTGTAAAATATACAGTTTAAAATTCGAAGACAGTAAAATTTCCTAATGTGATCTAAAGGAATCGATGTTCCTTTTTATAGAAAAGTAACTCTATGCTTAATCATTGACCCTATCTTCAAATAGTCTGTATTGTCTATGGGGAAAAAGGCTAATTGTCTATGCTGTATCTTCACAGGTCTCGGTCAACCGGGGCTCAAGGCATCAATATACCAATAGAACGTCGGCAGGGGGCGCTATCCTCTGGAGCTCCTATAGCCCGCAGCGTCAGCGCCTTTGGTCCTCTGGATGAAACAACCCGACACAACTGCTGTTTGCCAACATCGGGCAGCTTGCCCAGTTGTCTGAATGAAGCCACGGTAAGACTGGACTGATGTGTGTACGGTATGTCTCAAATCCCTGAACTAAAGTGTTTGTGTTTTGTAGCTCTAAAAGTTTACTCTGGACACAAAATGTGCAATGAAAGTAGAGACAGAGGCTTTAAAATGTTCAGTTCTGAAAAAAAAGATGCAAACCAAAGCAAAACCTGCTGCTGCATATTCCTTTGTGTTGGATAACTTCAAACCTGTCTTCATTAATATTTAAACATAATCACATGTCTTGCATATGTGAATAAGCCATTTGTCAACCATCGATCCATCCATTAATTTTCGTCTGCTTATCTGGGGCTGGGTCACAGCCCAAACAGAGACTTTCCCAGTCCAGCCAACAGATATACTCTCTCCAGTGTGTCCTGGGTTTATTCTGGGGTCTCCTCCTAGTGGGACATGCATGGTATACCTCGCCCAGGAGGCTTCCTAGTCAGATGTGCAAATCACCTCAGCTAGCTCCTTTTGATGAGAAGGAGTAGTGGCTCTAGAGTACAAGCTGGCTGTGAACCATAGCAGTTCCCTTTTTGTGACACTTAGGATCCGCTGAGTATGGAGTGGCGGCTCCACAACCCCGAGCCTGTGACGGTTCCCTACCTGAGCCCGCTGGTGCTGTGGAAGGAGCTGGAGAGTCTGCTGGAGAACGAAGGCGACCCAGTGATCACAGAGGCCGACATGGTGGACCATCACCCTATCATCTACTGGAACCTGGTCTGGTACTTCAGACGGCTGGACCTGCCCAGCAACCTGCCAGGTCTCATCCTCACCTCTGAGCACTGCAACAGAGACTCCCAGGTCGGACATGCGCACACGCACACACGCACAAGAACCAATGCCTTTTGATAGTGGAACAAAAAGAAAGGAATATTTTTCTGGTTTCATCGCATTTTTCAACTTTGGCACTTCTGAATTATACTGTTTCTCCTCAGATCCCTCGCCACTGGATGTCTGAGGACAGTAAACACGTGCTGATCCAGATCCTGTGGGACAACCTCAAGCTGCACCAGGACCCCATCCAGCCTTTGTACATCCTCTGGAACACATACAGTGAGTCGCACTGCTCAAACATTGTTTTCTATTTCCTCAGATAGTGAGGAAATTTACTCAATTCCTGTAACTGGGTGGTGGAAAATAAAAATACAAAAAAACAAGAAAATATTGTAAAACCTGAGTATAGTTGGAGCTTTTTTTTATCAGCTCTCAACCAAAAACATAGATATTTTTTTATGTGTTGGGTGAGTTAATTTACGTTTTTTAATTTAATCCAATAAAAACCCTTACCTTCATTCACTTGTTTTAGTGTTAAGGTGAATATATGCCTGAATATGTGCATAAAACAAATCTAAATGTAAGATTTTTTTCTCACTTTTAATGTTTTAATGTTAGTTCAGATGTTTAACTGTACTAAATAATAACTGTATATATGTTCTCATAGCAGTTTGCTCAGAAAGCCTCGTGTTTATATATGCTGAACCATAATATTGTTTTTGATGTGAGATATAAAAGTATGTTGGAAACTACTAAACTGTATTATTAGTAACTGCATTTCTATCTGCCTAATTTTGTCCATATTTTTAACGAAAAAAGTGGGAAACAAAAAAAAATCCAAGCATGGCTCACCTCCAACTTTTTTAATTAGAGTTACAAACTGAATATATTCTGCTGTGTTTTAATAATTTCAGTAAATTTGAATTAGTGCCACCGACTTTTAATATTCACATAGTAATAAGATGCACATTTTTTAAAATTACATTTTTTTTGAGGTTCCTGCAAATTTTCTTTTCAGATATGGGCTAAATTTGAATGAAAGCCTTACTAGTAAAAGACAAACTACAAAAAATGTAACTGTAATTTGCTCTCCCAAAGATCCATCATAA